>JAPQWV010000103.1:0-252500 GCA_027422505.1 Craterostigma plantagineum
GCATTAGTGCTGGTATGATCGCACCCATTTAGTTTGTTGCGCGTATTTGTTTTGTTTGTACGGGTGTAAATGTATTGAAAATTCGCAACAAAGACCGGTGCGTTGCTCGGTAACCACGCTAGCTCGTGAACGTCGCAGTCGTTGATGTCTCGCACTTTCAACGAAAAAAATATAGCACGGAAGCACTATTCACGTGACTCTATTATAAAAATTGAGATTTGCGAAATCCATAGGTGTTGAGAGTGAAAAGTAACAACGTCCCTTTATTGCAAAATGAATACCCAAAGAATGTTGTCGCGAGTAAAAAAGGGGTGCAACACGAGGACTTCCCAGGGGGTCACCCATCCTAGTACTACTCTCGCCCAAGCACGCTTAACTTCGGAGTTCTGATGGGATCCGGTGCATTAGTGCTGGTATGATCGCACCCATTTAGTTTGTTGCGCGTATTTGTTTTGTTTGTACGGGTGTAAATGTATTGAAAATTCGCAACAAAGACCGGTGCGTTGCTCGGTAACCACGCTAGCTCGTGAACGTCGCAGTCGTTGATGTCTCGCACTTTCAACGAAAAAAATATAGCACGGAAGCACTATTCACGTGACTCTATTATAAAAATTGAGATTTGCGAAATCCATAGGTGTTGAGAGTGAAAAGTAACAACGTCCCTTTATTGCAAAATGAATACCCAAAGAATGTTGTCGCGAGTAAAAAAGGGGGCAAACACGAGGACTTCACAGGGGGTCACCCATCCTAGTACTACTCTCGCCCAAGCACGCTTAACTTCGGAGTTCTGATGGGATCCGGTGCATTAGTGCTGGTATGATCGCACCCATTTAGTTTGTTGCGCGTATTTGTTTTGTTTATACGGGTGAAAATGTATTGAAAATTCGCAACAAAGACCGGTGCGTTGCTCGGTAACCACGCTAGCTCGTGAACGTCGCAGTCGTTGATGTCTCGCACTTTCAACGAAAAAATATAGCACGGAAGCACTATTCACGTGATTCTATTACAAAAATTGAGATTTGCGAAATCCATAGGTGTTGAGAGTGAAAAGTAACAACGTCCCTTTATTGCAAAATGAATACCCAAAGAATGTTGTCGCGAGTAAAAAAGGGGTGCAACACGAGGACTTCCCAGGGGTCACCCATCCTAGTACTACTCTCGCCCAAGCACGCTTAACTTCGGAGTTCTGATGGGATCCGGTGCATTAGTGCTGGTATGATCGCACCCATTCAGTTTGTTGCGCGTATTGTTTTGTTTGTACGGGTGTAAATGTATTGAAAATTCGCAACAAAGACCGGTGCGTTGCTCGGTAACCACGCTAGCTCGTGAACGTCGCAGTCGTTGATGTCTCGCACTTTCAACGAAAAAAATATAGCACGGAAGCACTATTCACGTGACTCTATTATAAAAATTGAGATTTGCGAAATCCATAGGTGTTGAGAGTGAAAAGTAACAACGTCCCTTTATTGCAAAATGAATACCCAAGAATGTTGTCGCGAGTAAAAAAGGGGTGCAACACGAGGACTTCCCAGGGGGTCACCCATCCTAGTACTACTCTCGCCCAAGCACGCTTAACTTCGGAGTTCTGATGGGATCCGGTGCATTAGTGCTGGTATGATCGCACCCATTTAGTTTGTTGCGCGTATTTGTTTTGTTTATACGGGTGAAAATGTATTGAAAATTCGCAACAAAGACCGGTGCGTTGCTCGGTAACCACGCTAGCTCGTGAACGTCGCAGTCGTTGATGTCTCGCACTTTCAACGAAAAAAATATAGCACGGAAGCACTATTCACGTGACTCTATTATAAAAATTGAGATTTGCGAAATCCATAGGTGTTGAGAGTGAAAAGTAACAACGTCCCTTTATTGCAAAATGAATACCCAAAGAATGTTGTCGCGAGTAAAAAAGGGGGTGCAACACGAGGACTTCCCAGGGGGTCACCCATCCTAGTACTACTCTCGCCCAAGCACGCTTAACTTCGGAGTTCTGATGGGATCCGGTGCATTAGTGCTGGTATGATCGCACCCATTTAGTTTGTTGCGCGTATTTGTTTTGTTTGTACGGGTGAAAATGTATTGAAAATTCGCAACAAAGACCGGTGCGTTGCTCGGTAACCACGCTAGCTCGTGAACGTCGCAGTCGTTGATGTCTCGCACTTTCAACGAAAAAATATAGCACGGAAGCACTATTCACGTGACTCTATTATAAAAATTGAAATTTGCGAAATCCATAGGTGTTGAGAGTGAAAAGTGACAACGTCCCTTTATTGCAAAATGAATTCCCAAAGAATGTTGTCGCGAGTAAAAAAGGGGTGGGTGCAACACGAGGACTTTCCAGGGGTCACCCATCCTAGTACTACTCTCGCCCAAGCACGCTTAACTTCGGAGTTCTGATGGGATCCGGTGCATTAGTGCTGGTATGATCGCACCCATTCAGTTTGTTGCGCGTATTTGTTTTGTTTGTACGGGTGTAAATGTATTGAAAATTCGCAACAAAGACCGGTGCGTTGCTCGGTAACCACGCTAGCTCGTGAACGTCGCAGTCGTTGATGTCTCGCACTTTCAACGAAAAAAATATAGCACGGAAGCACTATTCACGTGACTCTATTATAAAAATTGAGATTTGCGAAATCCATAGGTGTTGAGAGTGAAAAGTAACAACGTCCCTTTATTGCAAAATGAATACCCAAAGAATGTTGTCGCGAGTAAAAAAGGGGTGCAACACGAGGACTTCCCAGGGGGTCACCCATCCTAGTACTACTCTCGCCCAAGCACGCTTAACTTCGGAGTTCTGATGGGATCCGGTGCATTAGTGCTGGTATGATCGCACCCATTAGTTTGTTGCGCGTATTTGTTTTGTTTGTACGGGTGAAAATGTATTGAAAATTCGCAACAAAGACCGGTGCGTTGCTCGGTAACCACGCTAGCTCGTGAACGTCGCAGTCGTTGATGTCTCGCACTTTCAACGAAAAAATATAGCACGGAAGCACTATTCACGTGACTCTATTATAAAAATTGAGATTTGCGAAATCCATAGGTGTTGAGAGTGAAAAGTAACAACGTCCCTTTATTGCAAAATGAATACCCAAAGAATGTTGTCGCGAGTAAAAAAGGGGGTGCAACACGAGGACTTCCCAGGGGGTCACCCATCCTAGTACTACTCTCGCCCAAGCACGCTTAACTTCGGAGTTCTGATGGGATCCGGTGCATTAGTGCTGGTATGATCGCACCCATTTAGTTTGTTGCGCGTATTTGTTTTGTTTGTACGGGTGAAAATGTATTGAAAATTCGCAACAAAGACCGGTGCGTTGCTCGGTAACCACGCTAGCTCGTGAACGTCGCAGTCGTTGATGTCTCGCACTTTCAACGAAAAAAATATAGCACGGAAGCACTATTCACGTGACTCTATTATAAAAATGAGATTTGCGAAATCCATAGGTGTTGAGAGTGAAAAGTAACAACGTCCCTTTATTGCAAAATGAATACCCAAAGAATGTTGTCGCGAGTAAAAAAGGGTGCAACACGAGGACTTCCCAGGGGGTCACCCATCCTAGTACTACTCTCGCCCAAGCACGCTTAACTTCGGAGTTCTGATGGGATCCGGTGCATTAGTGCTGGTATGATCGCACCCATTTAGTTTGTTGCGCGTATTGTTTTGTTTGTACGGGTGAAAATGTATTGAAAATTCGCAACAAAGACCGGTGCGTTGCTCGGTAACCACGCTAGCTCGTGAACGTCGCAGTCGTTGATGTCTCGCACTTTCAACGAAAAAAATATAGCACGGAAGCACTATTCACGTGACTCTATTATAAAAATTGAGATTTGCGAAATCCATAGGTGTTGAGAGTGAAAAGTAACAACGTCCCTTTATTGCAAAATGAATACCCAAAGAATGTTGTCGCGAGTAAAAAAGGGGTGCAACACGAGGACTTCCCAGGGGGTCACCCATCCTAGTACTACTCTCGCCCAAGCACGCTTAACTTCGGAGTTCTGATGGGATCCGGTGCATTAGTGCTGGTATGATCGCACCCATTTAGTTTGTTGCGCGTATTTGTTTTGTTTGTACGGGTGAAAATGTATTGAAAATTCGCAACAAAGACCGGTGCGTTGCTCGGTAACCACGCTAGCTCGTGAACGTCGCAGTCGTTGATGTCTCGCACTTTCAACGAAAAAAATATAGCACGGAAGCACTATTCACGTGACTCTATTATAAAATTGAATTTGCGAAATCCATAGGTGTTGAGAGTGAAAAGTAACAACGTCCCTTTATTGCAAAATGAATACCCAAAGAATGTTGTCGCGAGTAAAAAAGGGGGTGCAACACGAGGACTTCCCAGGGGGTCACCCATCCTAGTACTACTCTCGCCCAAGCACGCTTAACTTCGGAGTTCTGATGGGATCCGGTGCATTAGTGCTGGTATGATCGCACCCATTCAGTTTGTTGCGCGTATTTGTTTTGTTTGTACGGGTGTAAATGTATTGAAAATTCGCAACAAAGACCGGTGCGTTGCTCGGTAACCACGCTAGCTCGTGAACGTCGCAGTCGTTGATGTCTCGCACTTTCAACGAAAAAAATATAGCACGGAAGCACTATTCACGTGACTCTATTATAAAAATTGAGATTTGCGAAATCCATAGGTGTTGAGAGTGAAAAGTAACAACGTCCCTTTATTGCAAAATGAATACCCAAAGAATGTTGTCGCGAGTAAAAAAGGGGTGCAACACGAGGACTTCCAAGGGGGTCACCCATCCTAGTACTACTCTCGCCCAAGCACGCTTAACTTCGGAGTTCTGATGGGATCCGGTGCATTAGTGCTGGTATGATCGCACCCATTTAGTTTGTTGCGCGTATTTGTTTTGTTTATACGGGTGAAAATGTATTGAAAATTCGCAACAAAGACCGGTGCGTTGCTCGGTAACCACGCTAGCTCGTGAACGTCGCAGTCGTTGATGTCTCGCACTTTCAACGAAAAAAATATAGCACGGAAGCACTATTCACGTGACTCTATTATAAAAAATGAGATTTGCGAAATCCATAGGTGTTGAGAGTGAAAAGTAACAACGTCCCTTTATTGCAAAATGAATACCAAAGAATGTTGTCGCGAGTAAAAAAGGGGTGCAACACGAGGACTTCCCAGGGGGTCACCCATCCTAGTACTACTCTCGCCCAAGCACGCTTAACTTCGGAGTTCTGATGGGATCCGGTGCATTAGTGCTGGTATGATCGCACCCATTAGTTTGTTGCGCGTATTTGTTTTGTTTGTACGGGTGAAATGTATTGAAAATTCGCAACAAAGACCGGTGCGTTGCTCGGTAACCACGCTAGCTCGTGAACGTCGCAGTCGTTGATGTCTCGCACTTTCAACGAAAAAAATATAGCACGGAAGCACTATTCACGTGACTCTATTATAAAAATTGAGATTTGCGAAATCCATAGGTGTTGAGAGTGAAAAGTAACAACGTCCCTTTATTGCAAAATGAATACCCAAAGAATGTTGTCGCGAGTAAAAAAGGGGTGCAACACGAGGACTTCCCAGGGGGTCACCCATCCTAGTACTACTCTCGCCCAAGCACGCTTAACTTCGGAGTTCTGATGGGATCCGGTGCATTAGTGCTGGTATGATCGCACCCATTCAGTTTGTTGCGCGTATTTGTTTTGTTTGTACGGGTGTAAAGTATTGAAAATTCGCAACAAAGACCGGTGCGTTGCTCGGTAACCACGCTAGCTCGTGAACGTCGCAGTCGTTGATGTCTCGCACTTTCAACGAAAAAAATATAGCACGGAAGCACTATTCACGTGACTCTATTATAAAAATTGAGATTTGCGAAATCCATAGGTGTTGAGAGTGAAAAGTAACAACGTCCTTTATTGCAAAATGAATACCCAAAGAATGTTGTCGCGAGTAAAAAAGGGGTACAACACGAGGACTTCCCAGGGGGTCACCCATCCTAGTACTACTCTCGCCCAAGCACGCTTAACTTCGGAGTTCTGATGGGATCCGGTGCATTAGTGCTGGTATGATCGCACCCATTTAGTTTGTTGCGCGTATTTGTTTTGTTTGTACGGGTGAAAATGTATTGAAAATTCGCAGCAAAGACCGGTGCGTTGCTCGGTAACCACGCTAGCTCGTGAACGTCGCAGTCGTCGATGTCTCGCACTTTCAACGAAAAAAATATAGCACGGAAGCACTATTCACGTGACTCTATTATAAAAATTGAGATTTGCGAAATCCATAGGTGTTGAGAGTGAAAAGTAACAACGTCCCTTTATTGCAAAATGAATACCCAAAGAATGTTGTCGCGAGTAAAAAAGGGGTGCAACACGAGGACTTCCAGGGGGTCACCCATCCTAGTACTACTCTCGCCCAAGCACGCTTAACTTCGGAGTTCTGATGGGATCCGGTGCATTAGTGCTGGTATGATCGCACCCATTTAGTTTGTTGCGCGTATTTGTTTTGTTTATACGGGTGAAAATGTATTGAAAATTCGCAACAAAGATCGGTGCGTTGCTCGGTAACCACGCTAGCTCGTGAACGTCGCAGTCGTTGATGTCTCGCACTTTCAACGAAAAAAATATAGCACGGAAGCACTATTCACGTGACTCTATTATAAAAATTGAGATTTGCGAAATCCATAGGTGTTGAGAGTGAAAAGTGACAACGTCCCTTTATTGCAAAATGAATACCCAAAGAATGTTGTCGCGAGTAAAAAAAGGGGTGCAACACGAGGACTTCCCAGGGGGTCACCCATCCTAGTACTACTCTCGCCCAAGCACGCTTAACTTCGGAGTTCTGATGGGATCCGGTGCATTAGTGCTGGTATGATCGCACCATTTAGTTTGTTGCGCGTATTTGTTTTGTTTGTACGGGTGAAAATGTATTGAAAATTCGCAACAAAGACCGGTGCGTTGCTCGGTAACCACGCTAGCTCGTGAACGTCGCAGTCGTTGATGTCTCGCACTTTCAACGAAAAAAATATAGCACGGAAGCACTATTCACGTGACTTATTAAAAAATTGAGATTTGCGAAATCCATAGGTGTTGAGAGTGAAAAGTAACAACGTCCCTTTATTGCAAAATGAATACCCAAAGAATGTTGTCGCGAGTAAAAAGGGGGGTGCAACACGAGGACTTCCAGGGGTCACCCATCCTAGTACTACTCTCGCCCAAGCACGCTTAACTTCGGAGTTCTGATGGGATCCGGTGCATTAGTGCTGGTATGATCGCACCCATTTAGTTTGTTGCGCGTATTGTTTTGTTTGTACGGGTGTAAAATGTATTGAAAATTCGCAACAAAGACCGGTGCGTTGCTCGGTAACCACGCTAGCGTGAACGTCGCAGTCGTTGATGTCTCGCACTTTCAACGAAAAAAATATAGCACGGAAGCACTATTCACGTGACTCTATTATAAAAATTGAGATTTGCGAAATCCATAGGTGTTGAGAGTGAAAAGTAACAACGTCCCTTTATTGCAAAATGAATACCCAAAGAATGTTGTCGCGAGTAAAAAAGGGGTGCAACACGAGGACTTCCCAGGGGGTCACCCATCCTAGTACTACTCTCGCCCAAGCACGCTTAACTTCGGAGTTCTGATGGGATCCGGTGCATTAGTGCTGGTATGATCGCACCCATTTAGTTTGTTGCGCGTATTTGTTTTGTTTGTACGGGTGAAATGTATTGAAAATTCGCAACAAAGACCGGTGCGTTGCTCGGTAACCACGCTAGCTCGTGAACGTCGCAGTCGTTGATGTCTCGCACTTTCAACGAAAAAATATAGCACGGAAGCACTATTCACGTGACTCTATTATAAAAATTGAGATTTGCGAAATCCATAGGTGTTGAGAGTGAAAAGTAACAACGTCCCTTTATTGCAAAATGAATACCCAAAGAATGTTGTCGCGAGTAAAAAAGGGGTGCAACACGAGGACTTCCCAGGGGGTCACCCATCCTAGTACTACTCTCGCCCAAGCACGCTTAACTTCGGAGTTCTGATGGGATCCGGTGCATTAGTGCTGGTATGATCGCACCCATTTAGTTTGTTGCGCGTATTTGTTTTGTTTATACGGGTGAAAATGTATTGAAAATTCGCAACAAAGATCGGTGCGTTGCTCGGTAACCACGCTAGCTCGTGAACGTCGCAGTCGTTGATGTCTCGCACTTTCAACGAAAAAAATATAGCACGGAAGCACTATTCACGTGACTCTATTATAAAAATTGAGATTTGCGAAATCCATAGGTGTTGAGAGTGAAAAGTACAACGTCCCTTTATTGCAAAATGAATACCCAAAGAATGTTGTCGCGAGTAAAAAAGGGGGTGCAACACGAGGACTTCCAGGGGGTCACCCATCCTAGTACTACTCTCGCCCAAGCACGCTTAACTTCGGAGTTCTGATGGGATCCGGTGCATTAGTGCTGGTATGATCGCACCCATTCCGTTTGTTGCGCGTATTTGTTTTGTTTGTACGGGTGTAAATGTATTGAAAATTCGCAACAAAGACCGGTGCGTTGCTCGGTAACCACGCTAGCTCGTGAACGTCGCAGTCGTCGATGTCTCGCACTTCAACGAAAAAAATATAGCACGGAAGCACTATTCACGTGACTCTATTATAAAAATTGAGATTTGCGAAATCCATAGGTGTTTGAGAGTGAAAAGTAACAACGTCCCTTTATTGCAAAATGAATACCCAAAGAATGTTGTCGCGAGTAAAAAGGGGTGCAACACGAGGACTTCCAAGGGGGTCACCCATCCTAGTACTACTCTCGCCCAAGCACGCTTAACTTCGGAGTTCTGATGGGATCCGGTGCATTAGTGCTGGTATGATCGCACCCATTTAGTTTGTTGCGCGTATTTGTTTTGTTTATACGGGTGAAAATGTATTGAAAATTCGCAACAAAGATCGGTGCGTTGCTCGGTAACCACGCTAGCTCGTGAACGTCGCAGTCGTTGATGTCTCGCACTTTCAACGAAAAAATATAGCACGGAAGCACTATTCACGTGACTCTATTATAAAAATTGAGATTTGCGTAATCCATAGGTGTTGAGAGTGAAAAGTGACAACGTCCCTTTATTGCAAAATGAATACCCAAAGAATGTTGTCGCGAGTAAAAAAGGGGTGCAACACGAGGACTTCCCAGGGGGTCACCCATCCTAGTGCTACTCTCGCCCAAGCACGCTTAACTTCGGAGTTCTGATGGGATCCGGTGCATTAGTGCTGGTATGATCGCACCCTTTAGTTTGTTGCGCGTATTTGTTTTGTTTATACGGGTGAAAATGTATTGAAAATTCGCAACAAAGATCGGTGCGTTGCTCGGTAACCACGCTAGCTCGTGAACGTCGCAGTCGTTGATGTCTCGCACTTTCAACGAAAAAATATAGCACGGAAGCACTATTCACGTGACTCTATTATAAAAATTGAAATTTGCGAAATCCATAGGTGTTGAGAGTGAAAAGTGACAACGTCCCTTTATTGCAAAATGAATTCCCAAAGAATGTTGTCGCGAGTAAAAAGGGGGTGCAACACGAGGACTTCCCAGGGGTCACCCATCCTAGTACTACTCTCGCCCAAGCACGCTTAACTTCGGAGTTCTGATGGGATCCGGTGCATTAGTGCTGGTATGATCGCACCCATTTCGTTTGTTGCGCGTATTTGTTTTGTTGTACGGGTGCAAATGTAGAGAAAATTCGAAGCAAAGACCGGTGCGTTGCTCGGTAACCACGCTAGCTCGTGAACGTCGCAGTCGTCGATGTCTCGCACTTTCAACGAAAAAAATATAGCACGGAAGCACTATTCACGTGACTCTATTATAAAAATTGAGATTTGCGAAATCCATAGGTGTTGAGAGTGAAAAGTAACAACGTCCCTTTATTGCAAAATGAATACCCAAAGAATGTTGTCGCGAGTAAAAAAGGGGTGCAACACGAGGACTTCCAGGGGGTCACCCATCCTAGTGCTACTCTCGCCCAAGCACGCTTAACTTCGGAGTTCTGATGGGATCCGGTGCATTAGTGCTGGTATGATCGCACCCATTTAGTTTGTTGCGCGTATTTGTTTTGTTTTGTACGGGTGAATAATGTGGAAATTCGCAACAAAGACCGGTGCGTTGCTCGGTAACCACGCTAGCTCGTGAACGTCGCAGTCGTTGATGTCTCGCACTTTCAACGAAAAAAATATAGCACGGAAGCACTATTCACGTGACTCTATTATAAAAATTGAGATTTGCGAAATCCATAGGTGTTGAGAGTGAAAAGTAACAACGTCCCTTTATTGCAAAATGAATACCCAAAGAATGTTGTCGCGAGTAAAAAAAGGGGTGCAACACGAGGACTTCCAAGGGGGTCACCCATCCTAGTACTACTCTCGCCCAAGCACGCTTAACTTCGGAGTTCTGATGGGATCCGGTGCATTAGTGCTGGTATGATCGCACCCATTTAGTTTGTTGCGCGTATTTGTTTTGTTTATACGGGTGAAAATGTATTGAAAATTCGCAACAAAGATCGGTGCGTTGCTCGGTAACCACGCTAGCTCGTGAACGTCGCAGTCGTTGATGTCTCGCACTTTCAACGAAAAAAATATAGCACGGAAGCACTATTCACGTGACTCTATTATAAAAATTGAGATTTGCGAAATCCATAGGTGTTGAGAGTGAAAAGTAACAACGTCCCTTTATTGCAAAATGAATACCCAAAGAATGTTGTCGCGAGTAAAAAAGGGTGCAACACGAGGACTTCCCAGGGGGTCACCCATCCTAGTGCTACTCTCGCCCAAGCACGCTTAACTTCGGAGTTCTGATGGGATCCGGTGCATTAGTGCTGGTATGATCGCACCCATTTAGTTTGTTGCGCGTATTTGTTTTGTTTATACGGGTGAAAATGTATTGAAAATTCGCAACAAAGACCGGTGCGTTGCTCGGTAACCACGCTAGCTCGTGAACGTCGCAGTCGTTGATGTCTCGCACTTTCAACGAAAAAAATATAGCACGGAAGCACTATTCACGTGACTCTATTATAAAAATTGAGATTTGCGAAATCCATAGGTGTTGAGAGTGAAAAGTAACAACGTCCCTTTATTGCAAAATGAATACCCAAAGAATGTTGTCGCGAGTAAAAAAGGGGTGCAACACGAGGACTTCCCAGGGGGTCACCCATCCTAGTACTACTCTCGCCCAAGCACGCTTAACTTCGGAGTTCTGATGGGATCCGGTGCATTAGTGCTGGTATGATCGCACCCATTCAATTTGTTGCGCGTATTTGTTTTGTTTGTACGGGTGTAAATGTATTGAAAATTCGCAGCAAAGACCGGTGCGTTGCTCGGTAACCACGCTAGCTCGTGAACGTCGCAGTCGTCGATGTCTCGCACTTTCAACGAAAAAAATATAGCACGGAAGCACTATTCACGTGACTCTATTATAAAAATTGAGATTTGCGAAATCCATAGGTGTTGAGAGTGAAAAGTAACAACGTCCCTTTATTGCAAAATGAATACCCAAAGAATGTTGTCGCGAGTAAAAAAGGGGTGCAACACGAGGACTTCCCAGGGGGTCACCCATCCTAGTGCTACTCTCGCCCAAGCACGCTTAACTTCGGAGTTCTGATGGGATCCGGTGCATTAGTGCTGGTATGATCGCACCCATTTAGTTTGTTGCGCGTATTTGTTTTGTTTGTACGGGTGTAAATGTATTGAAAATTCGCAGCAAAGACCGGTGCGTTGCTCGGTAACCACGCTAGCTCGTGAACGTCGCAGTCGTCGATGTCTCGCACTTTCAACGAAAAAAATATAGCACGGAAGCACTATTCACGTGACTCTATTATAAAAATTGAGATTTGCGAAATCCATAGGTGTTGAGAGTGAAAAGTAACAACGTCCCTTTATTGCAAAATGAATACCCAAAGAATGTTGTCGCGAGTAAAAAAGGGGTGCAACACGAGGACTTCCCAGGGGGTCACCCATCCTAGTGCTACTCTCGCCCAAGCACGCTTAACTTCGGAGTTCTGATGGGATCCGGTGCATTAGTGCTGGTATGATCGCACCCATTTAGTTTGTTGCGCGTATTTGTTTTGTTTATACGGGTGAAAATGTATTGAAAATTCGCAACAAAGATCGGTGCGTTGCTCGGTAACCACGCTAGCTCGTGAACGTCGCAGTCGTTGATGTCTCGCACTTTCAACGAAAAAAATATAGCACGGAAGCACTATTCACGTGACTCTATTATAAAAATTGAAATTTGCGAAATCCATAGGTGTTGAGAGTGAAAAGTAACAACGTCCCTTTATTGCAAAATGAATACCCAAAGAATGTTGTCGCGAGTAAAAAAGGGGTGCAACACGAGGACTTCCCAGGGGGTCACCCATCCTAGTGCTACTCTCGCCCAAGCACGCTTAACTTCGGAGTTCTGATGGGATCCGGTGCATTAGTGCTGGTATGATCGCACCCATTTAGTTTGTTGCGCGTATTTGTTTTGTTTATACGGGTGAAAATGTATTGAAAATTCGCAACAAAGATCGGTGCGTTGCTCGGTAACCACGCTAGCTCGTGAACGTCGCAGTCGTTGATGTCTCGCACTTTCAACGAAAAAATATAGCACGGAAGCACTATTCACGTGACTCTATTATAAAAATTGAGATTTGCGAAATCCATAGGTGTTGAGAGTGAAAAGTGACAACGTCCCTTTATTGCAAAATGAATACCCAAAGAATGTTGTCGCGAGTAAAAAAGGGGTGCAACACGAGGACTTCCCAGGGGGTCACCCATCCTAGTACTACTCTCGCCCAAGCACGCTTAACTTCGGAGTTCTGATGGGATCCGGTGCATTAGTGCTGGTATGATCGCACCCATTTAGTTTGTTGCGCGTATTTGTTTTGTTTATACGGGTGAAAATGTATTGAAAATTCTCAACAAAGATCGGTGCGTTGCTCGGTAACCACGCTAGCTCGTGAACGTCGCAGTCGTTGATGTCTCGCACTTTCAACGAAAAAATATAGCACGGAAGCACTATTCACGTGACTCTATTATAAAAATTGAGATTTGCGAAATCCATAGGTGTTGAGAGTGAAAAGTAACAACGTCCCTTTATTGCAAAATGAATACCCAAAGAATGTTGTCGCGAGCAAAAAGGGGTGCAACACGAGGACTTCCCAGGGGGTCACCCATCCTAGTACTACTCTCGCCCAAGCACGCTTAACTTCGGAGTTCTGATGGGATCCGGTGCATTAGTGATGGTATGATCGCACCCATTTAGTTTGTTGCGCGTATTTGTTTTGTTTGTACGGGTGTAAATGTATTGAAAATTCGCAGCAAAGACCGGTGCGTTGCTCGGTAACGACGCTAGCTCGTGAACGTTGCAGTCGTCGATGTCTCGCACTTTCAACGAAAAAAATATAGCACGGAAGCACTATTCAAGTGACTCTATTATAAAAATTGAGATTTGCGAAATCCATAGGTGTTGAGAGTGAAAAGTAACAACGTCCCTTTATTGCAAAATGAATACCCAAAGAATGTTGTCGCGAGTAAAAAGGGGTGCAACACGAGGACTTCCAAGGGGTCACCCATCCTAGTACTACTCTCGCCCAAGCACGCTTAACTTCGGAGTTCTGATGGGATCCGGTGCATTAGTGCTGGTATGATCGCACCCATTTAGTTTGTTGCGCGTATTTGTTTTGTTTATACGGGTGAAAATGTATTGAAAATTCGCAACAAAGATCGGTGCGTTGCTCGGTAACCACGCTAGCTCGTGAACGTCGCAGTCGTTGATGTCTCGCACTTTCAACGAAAAAATATAGCACGGAAGCACTATTCACGTGACTCTATTATAAAATGAAATTTGCGAAATCTATAAGTGTTGAGAGTGAAAAGTAACAACGTCCCTTTATTGCAAAATGAATACCCAAAGAATGTTGTCGCGAGTAAAAAAGGGGTGCAACACGAGGACTTCCCAGGGGGTCACCCATCCTAGTGCTACTCTCGCCCAAGCCCGCTTAACTTCGGAGTTCTGATGGGATCCGGTGCATTAGTGCTGGTATGATCGCACCCATTTAGTTTGTTGCGCGTATTTGTTTTGTTTATACGGGTGAAAATGTATTGAAAATTCGCAACAAAGATCGGTGCGTTGCTCGGTAACCACGCTAGCTCGTGAACTTCGCAGTCGTTGATGTCTCGCACTTTCAACGAAAAAATATAGCACGGAAGCACTATTCACGTGACTCTATTATAAAAATTGAGATTTGCGTAATCCATACGTGTTTAGAGTGAAAAGTGACAACGTCCCTTTATTGCAAAATGAATACCCAAAGAATGTTGTCGCGAGTAAAAAAGGGGTGCAACACGAGGACTTCCCAGGGGGTCACCCATCCTAGTGCTACTCTCGCCCAAGCACGCTTAACTTCGGAGTTCTGATGGGATCCGGTGCATTAGTGCTGGTATGATCGCACCCATTTAGTTTGTTGCGCGTATTTGTTTTGTTTATACGGGTGAAAATGTATTGAAAATTCGCAACAAAGATCGGTGCGTTGCTCGGTAACCACGCTAGCTCGTGAACGTCGCAGTCGTTGATGTCTCGCACTTTCAACGAAAAAATATAGCACGGAAGCACTATTCACGTGACTCTATTATAAAAATTGAGATTTGCGAAATCCATAGGTGTTGAGAGTGAAAAGTAACAACGTCCCTTTATTGCAAAATGAATACCCAAAGAATGTTGTCGCGAGCAAAAAAGGGGTGCAACACGAGGACTTCCCAGGGGGTCACCCATCCTAGTGCTACTCTCGCCCAAGCACGCTTAACTTCGGAGTTCTGATGGGATCCGGTGCATTAGTGCTGGTATGATCGCACCCATTTAGTTTGTTGCGCGTATTGTTTTGTTTGTACGGGTGTAAATGTATTGAAAATTCGCAGCAAAGACCGGTGCGTTGCTCGGTAACGACGCTAGCTCGTGAACGTCGCAGTCGTCGATGTCTCGCACTTTCAACGAAAAAAATATAGCACGGAAGCACTATTCAAGTGACTCTATTATAAAAATTGAGATTTGCGAAATCCATAGGTGTTGAGAGTGAAAAGTAACAACGTCCCTTTATTGCAAAATGAATACCCAAAGAATGTTGTCGCGAGTAAAAAAGGGGTGCAACACGAGGACTTCCAGGGGGTCACCCATCCTAGTGCTACTCTCGCCCAAGCACGCTTAACTTCGGAGTTCTGATGGGATCCGGTGCATTAGTGCTGGTATGATCGCACCCATTTAGTTTGTTGCGCGTATTTGTTTTGTTTATACGGGTGAAAATGTATTGAAAATTCGCAACAAAGATCGGTGCGTTGCTCGGTAACCACGCTAGCTCGTGAACGTCGCAGTCGTTGATGTCTCGCACTTTCAACGAAAAAATATAGCACGGAAGCACTATTCACGTGACTCTATTATAAAAATTGAAATTTGCGAAATCTATAAGTGTTGAGAGTGAAAAGTAACAACGTCCCTTTATTGCAAAATGAATACCCAAAGAATGTTGTCGCGAGTAAAAAAGGGGTGCAACACGAGGACTTCCCAGGGGGTCACCCATCCTAGTGCTACTCTCGCCCAAGCCCGCTTAACTTCGGAGTTCTGATGGGATCCGGTGCATTAGTGCTGGTATGATCGCACCCATTTAGTTTGTTGCGCGTATTTGTTTTGTTTATACGGGTGAAAATGTATTGAAAATTCGCAACAAAGATCGGTGCGTTGCTCGGTAACCACGCTAGCTCGTGAACTTCGCAGTCGTTGATGTCTCGCACTTTCAACGAAAAAATATAGCACGGAAGCACTATTCACGTGACTCTATTATAAAAATTGAGATTTGCGTAATCCATACGTGTTAGAGTGAAAAGTGACAACGTCCCTTTATTGCAAAATGAATACCCAAAGAATGTTGTCGCGAGTAAAAAAGGGGTGCAACACGAGGACTTCCCAGGGGGTCACCCATCCTAGTGCTACTCTCGCCCAAGCACGCTTAACTTCGGAGTTCTGATGGGATCCGGTGCATTATGCTGGTATGATCGCACCCATTTAGTTTGTTGCGCGTATTTTTTTTGTTTATACGGGTGAAAATGTATTGAAAATTCGCAACAAAGATCGGTGCGTTGCTCGGTAACCACGCTAGCTCGTGAACGTCGCAGTCGTTGATGTCTCGCACTTTCAACGAAAAAATATAGCACGGAAGCACTATTCACGTGACTCTATTATAAAAATTGAGATTTGCGAAATCCATAGGTGTTGAGAGTGAAAAGTAACAACGTCCCTTTATTGCAAAATGAATACCCAAAGAATGTTGTCGAGAGCAAAAAAGGGGTGCAACACGAGGACTTCCCAGGGGTCACCCATCCTAGTGCTACTCTCGCCCAAGCACGCTTAACTTCGGAGTTCTGATGGGATCCGGTGCATTAGTGCTGGTATGATCGCACCCATTTAGTTTGTTGCGCGTATTTGTTTTGTTTGTACGGGTGTAAATGTATTGAAAATTCGCAGCAAAGACCGGTGCGTTGCTCGGTAACGACGCTAGCTCGTGAACGTCGCAGTCGTCGATGTCTCGCACTTTCAACGAAAAAAATATAGCACGGAAGCACTATTCAAGTGACTCTATTATAAAAATTGAGATTTGCGAAATCCATAGGTGTTGAGAGTGAAAAGTAACAACGTCCCTTTATTGCAAAATGAATACCCAAAGAATGTTGTCGCGAGTAAAAAAGGGTGCAACACGAGGACTTCCCAGGGGGTCACCCATCCTAGTGCTACTCTCGCCCAAGCACGCTTAACTTCGGAGTTCTGATGGGATCCGGTGCATTAGTGCTGGTATGATCGCACCCATTTAGTTTGTTGCGCGTATTTGTTTTGTTTATACGGGTGAAAATGTATTGAAAATTCGCAACAAAGATCGGTGCGTTGCTCGGTAACCACGCTAGCTCGTGAACGTCGCAGTCGTTGATGTCTCGCACTTTCAACGAAAAAATATAGCACGGAAGCACTATTCACGTGACTCTATTATAAAAATTGAAATTTGCGAAATCCATAGGTGTTGAGAGTGAAAAGTAACAACGTCCCTTTATTGCAAAATGAATACCCAAAGAATGTTGTCGCGAGTAAAAAAGGGGTGCAACACGAGGACTTCCCAGGGGGTCACCCATCCTAGTGCTACTCTCGCCCAAGCACGCTTAACTTCGGAGTTCTGATGGGATCCGGTGCATTAGTGCTGGTATGATCGCACCCATTTAGTTTGTTGCGCGTATTTGTTTTGTTTATACGGGTGAAAATGTATTGAAAATTCGCAGCAAAGACCGGTGCGTTGCTCGGTAACCACGCTAGCTCGTGAACGTCGCAGTCGTCGATGTCTCGCACTTTCAACGAAAAAAATATAGCACGGAAGCACTATTCACGTGACTCTATTATAAAAATTGAGATTTGCGAAATCCATAGGTGTTGAGAGTGAAAAGTAACAACGTCCCTTTATTGCAAAATGAATACCCAAAGAATGTTGTCGCGAGTAAAAAAGGGGTGCAACACGAGGACTTCCAAGGGGGTCACCCATCCTAGTGCTACTCTCGCCCAAGCACGCTTAACTTCGGAGTTCTGATGGGATCCGGTGCATTAGTGCTGGTATGATCGCACCCATTTAGTTGTTGCGCGTATTTGTTTGTTTGTACGGGTGTAAATGTATTGAAAATTCGCAGCAAAGACCGGTGCGTTGCTCGGTAACCACGCTAGCTCGTGAACGTCGCAGTCGTCGATGTCTCGCACTTTCAACGAAAAAATATAGCACGGAAGCACTATTCACGTGACTCTATTATAAAAATTGAGATTTGCGAAATCCATAGGTGTTGAGAGTGAAAAGTAACAACGTCCCTTTATTGCAAAATGAATACCCAAAGAATGTTGTCGCGAGCAAAAAAGGGGTGCAACACGAGGACTTCCCAGGGGGTCACCCATCCTAGTGCTACTCTCGCCCAAGCACGCTTAACTTCGGAGTTCTGATGGGATCCGGTGCATTAGTGCTGGTATGATCGCACCCATTTAGTTTGTTGCGCGTATTTGTTTTGTTTGTACGGGTGTAAATGTATTGAAAATTCGCAGCAAAGACCGGTGCGTTGCTCGGTAACCACGCTAGCTCGTGAACGTCGCAGTCGTCGATGTCTCGCACTTTCAACGAAAAAAATATAGCACGGAAGCACTATTCACGTGACTCTATTATAAAAATTGAGATTTGCGAAATCCATAGGTGTTGAGAGTGAAAAGTAACAACGTCCCTTTATTGCAAAATGAATACCCAAAGAATGTTGTCGCGAGTAAAAAAGGGGTGCAACACGAGGACTTCCAAGGGGGTCACCCATCCTAGTGCTACTCTCGCCCAAGCACGCTTAACTTCGGAGTTCTGATGGGATCCGGTGCATTAGTGCTGGTATGATCGCACCCATTTAGTTTGTTGCGCGTATTTGTTTTGTTTATACGGGTGAAAATGTATTGAAAATTCGCAACAAAGATCGGTGCGTTGCTCGGTAACCACGCTAGCTCGTGAACGTCGCAGTCGTTGATGTCTCGCACTTTCAACGAAAAAATATAGCACGGAAGCACTATTCACGTGACTCTATTATAAAAATTGAAATTTGCGAAATCCATAAGTGTTGAGAGTGAAAAGTAACAACGTCCCTTTATTGCAAAATGAATACCCAAAGAATGTTGTCGCGAGTAAAAAAGGGGTGCAACACGAGGACTTCCCAGGGGGTCACCCATCCTAGTGCTACTCTCGCCCAAGCCCGCTTAACTTCGGAGTTCTGATGGGATCCGGTGCATTAGTGCTGGTATGATCGCACCCATTTAGTTTGTTGCGCGTATTTGTTTTGTTTATACGGGTGAAAATGTATTGAAAATTCGCAACAAAGATCGGTGCGTTGCTCGGTAACCACGCTAGCTCGTGAACTTCGCAGTCGTTGATGTCTCGCACTTTCAACGAAAAAATATAGCACGGAAGCACTATTCACGTGACTCTATTATAAAAATTGAGATTTGCGTAATCCATACGTGTTTAGAGTGAAAAGTGACAACGTCCCTTTATTGCAAAATGAATACCCAAAGAATGTTGTCGCGAGTAAAAAAGGGGTGCAACACGAGGACTTCCCAGGGGGTCACCCATCCTAGTGCTACTCTCGCCCAAGCACGCTTAACTTCGGAGTTCTGATGGGATCCGGTGCATTAGTGCTGGTATGATCGCACCCATTTAGTTTGTTGCGCGTATTTGTTTTGTTTATACGGGTGAAAATGTATTGAAAATTCGCAACAAAGATCGGTGCGTTGCTCGGTAACCACGCTAGCTCGTGAACGTCGCAGTCGTTGATGTCTCGCACTTTCAACGAAAAAATATAGCACGGAAGCACTATTCACGTGACTCTATTATAAAAATTGAAATTTGCGTAATCCATAGGTGTTGAGAGTGAAAAGTGACAACGTCCCTTTATTGCAAAATGAATCCCCAAAGAATGTTGTCGCGAGTAAAAAAGGGGTGCAACACGAGGACTTCCCAGGGGGTCACCCATCCTAGTACTACTCTCGCCCAAGCACGCTTAACTTCGGAGTTCTGATGGGATCCGGTGCATTAGTGCTGGTATGATCGCACCCATTCAATTAGTTGCGCGTATTTGTTTTGTTTGTACGGGTGTAAATGTATTGAAAATTCGCAGCAAAGACCGGTGCGTTGCTCGGTAACCACGCTAGCTCGTGAACGTCGCAGTCGTCGATGTCTCGCACTTTCAACGAAAAAAATATAGCACGGAAGCACTATTCACGTGACTCTATTATAAAAATTGAGATTTGCGAAATCCATAGGTGTTGAGAGTGAAAAGTAACAACGTCCCTTTATTGCAAAATGAATACCCAAAGAATGTTGTCGCGAGTAAAAAAGGGGTGCAACACGAGGACTTCCAGGGGGTCACCCATCCTAGTGCTACTCTCGCCCAAGCACGCTTAACTTCGGAGTTTTGATGGGATCTGGTGCATTAGTGCTGGTATGATCGCACCCATTTAGTTTGTTGCGCGTATTTGTTTTGTTTATACGGGTGAAAATGTATTGAAAATTCGCAACAAAGATCGGTGCGTTGCTCGGTAACCACGCTAGCTCGTGAACGTCGCAGTCGTTGATGTCTCGCACTTTCAACGAAAAAATATAGCACGGAAGCACTACTCACGTGACTCTATTATAAAAACTGAAATCTGCGTAATCCATAGGTGTTGAGAGTGAAAAGTGACAACGTCCCTTTATTGCAAAATGAATTCCCAAAGAATGTTGTCGCGAGTAAAAAGGGGGTGCAACACGAGGACTTCCCAGGGGGTCACCAATCCTAGTACTACTCTCGCCCAAGCACGCTTAACTTAGGAGTTCTGATGGGATCCGGTGCATTAGTGCTGGTATGATCGCACCCATTCAGTTTGTTGCGCGTATTTGTTTTGTTTGTACGGGTGTAAATGTATTGAAAATTCGCAGCAAAGACCGGTGCGTTGCTCGGTAACCACGCTAGCTCGTGAACATCGCAGTCGTCGATGTCTCGCACTTTCAACGAAAAAAATATAGCACGGAAGCACTATTCACGTGACTCTATTATAAAAATTGAGATTTGCGAAATCCATAGGTGTTGAGAGTGAAAAGTAATAACGTCCCTTTATTGCAAAATGAATACCCAAAGAATGTTGTCGCGAGTAAAAAAGGGGGTGCAACACGAGGACATCCCAGGGGGTCACCCATCCTAGTGCTACTCTCGCCCAAGCACGCTTAACTTCGGAGTTCTGATGGGATCCGGTGCATTAGTGCTGGTATGATCGCACCCATTTAGTTTGTTGCGCGTATTTGTTTTGTTTATACGGGTGAAAATGTATTGAAAATTCGCAACAAAGATCGGTGCGTTGCTCGGTAACCACGCTAGCTCGTGAACGTCGCAGTCGTTGATGTCTCGCACTTTCAACGAAAAAATATAGCACGGAAGCGCTATTCACGTGACTCTATTATAAAAATTGAAATTTGCGTAATCCATAGTGAAAAGTGACAACGTCCCTTTATTGCAAAATGACAATGTCGGTTTTGCAAAAAATATGGCCATATTGAGAAATATTATCGTTCGAAGGCGAAAAATAATCAACCGAAAAAAGGGCAGCAGCTAAATTACACAGAAGAAGAGGAAGAAAAAGCTAAAGGAAGCTTATTTATGGCCACTCAAGTGGAAAAATCAAGTGAGAAGCTTACTTGGTACGTTGATAGCGGGTGTACGAGTCATATGGCGAAGGATAAGGCTATTTTCGAAACTTTAGGCAACTCGATCCATACGAAGGTGAAGCTTGGAAATGGTGCTTAGTTCAAGCTCAAGGAAGTAGATCCATAGTTGTTCCATCAAAGCGAGGTATTAGACGGATTCACAATGTCCCTTATATACCTTCGTTGACGCCAAATTTGCTCATTGTCGCCCAAATGATGGAAAATGATTATTCTGTATTCTTCAAGAAGAAATGCTGCTACATATATGATTCTCAAAATAATATTGTTGCTGAGCTGCCTATGGTTGAGAAAATATTTCCGATAAATTGGAGTTTCGTTGGTGAAAGTGCGAAAATAGCAAAAGTTGTCGTTTCTAGTGTTTGGCACAAACGACTTGGGCATTGCAATTATTATTCTTTTATCTTGCTTTATAAAATGAGATGGTTTATAATATGCCCTAGATACAAAAATCCGATGGGGGGTGTGCCTCATGTCAAATGGGAAAGCAACATAGACTACCTTTTCCGCATTCTTCGACTTGGACGACGCAAAGTAAGCTTGAGTTGATACACACGGATGTGTGTGGTCCTATGAAAACGGAATCTTTGAACGGCAACAGATACTTCATTTTATTTGTTGATGATTTTACGAGGATGACTTGGATTTATTTCATACAATTCAAGTCTCAAGTTCTTGGAATTTTTAAAAAATTCAAGAAGATGGTCGAAGTCCAGAGTAGATGCAAAATTAAAGTTGTGCGATCCGATAATGGATTGAGTTCAATTCAAATGCATTCAACCAATTTTATTAAGATGAAGATATACATCATCAACTTACTACGTCTTATACTTCGGACAAAAACGGCGTCGTCAAGAGGAAAAACAAAAGTGTCGTAGAGATGGTGTGGTCTTTTGGTAGAGAAAAATCTACCAAGTAATTTTTGGGCTAAGGCTGGGTATACTTCCGTTTATATACAAAACAGATTGTTGACGAGCGTGCTAAAAGATGTGACGCCGATTGAGAAATGGAGTGGAGTCAAACCCTCTGTTAATCACATAAAAATTTTCGGCTCACATTATTTCGTTCACATTCCGATTCAAAAAAGGAGCAAGCTTGATGTCAAGGCGAAGGTTGGTATTGTAGAATATCATTTCTAATTGTGCTTTGATTTATTAGCTGTCTTCGTAGTTTGGGCTTTTATTGCATATGTCCTTAGTTTAGGACTTAGCATGTTATTTATACCAAGTATGTTTGGTATAAATACTTGTACAAACATTGAGCGTAATGAGATAATTTTAGTCAATTGGTCCGAAAGGCTTGCAAATCAAATTCTAGAGAGAGAAAGTCAGAATTCATTCTCTCACTACTCGAACTCTCTCGAAGTTCCCAACGAAAAGGTTTTCGATCGAAGTCTAACCCTCTACAATTCTAATCGAATTCCTTAGATTTCAAGTCTAGGATCTAGGAGTTGATAAATTAGGACCTAACAATTGGTATCAGAGCAAATTCGTTCTGTTTTGAATCGAAAATTGTTAGAATTGGATCGAAATTTGAATTCTGGTACTGTTCTATCGAAGAACAGTTTGGCGCGAATTTCGATTTCGATCTAATAGCTCAATTTTGTGCTTAATTGGTTTGAATTTGATGTTTATGTGCTCGCTTTAGTTATATACATTGATTGCGATTAGATTCGTAGCTGTTTGAACTTCTATTTAGCAGAGTCGATCGGATTTGAGTGATTACTGTTCGTGCGAAGAACTGATTAGAACACATTTTGATTTTGATCAAAATCGACATGTTTTGCTTTCTAATGTGTTTAATTGTGTGTTCGTGGGTATTCATCATCTTATTACGAGCAATTACATGTAATTTCATAGTCTAATTCATCGTTTTTGCTTGAATCGGTGTTAATTGTATTCTGTAATTTTTTTGCGATAATTTCAATTATTCTCGCTAGGTTTTTCAATCAGTTTAATTTCTCGATCGAAAAAATCTGCGCGAAAATTTTTCTCTATCAGAATCCTAATGTTGGCCCTTTTATTACCAAACAAGGGTCAAAAGAAAGGATTGAATGTGTAAAACGTGAAGAACACCTTGAGTGCGTGTTAGTGTGTGTTTTTCTAAGGAAAAGTATAAGGTGGCTTACCTTTTGATTTCTTTTGATGAACCCTAATTAGGGTAAGTTGGGGCTTTATATACCACAAGTATTTGGTATATTAAAGCCCAACACATAACTCTTACTAAATATCATATGTCATCCCAAACTACTACAACCCACTAAATAAACACATATTAACCCAAGATTACATAAATTAAAGGATGCTACAAAATATTCCTAACGATCTCCCCCTTAGCATCCTTTTCGCTTTGGTGTCCTTGGTGTCTTCTTCTTCTTGGGTTTCTCCACAGCATAGACCGATTTCCTGAGTCCAAGTCTGAACTCGTATGATCGTATCGTTCTTCGTAATGATATTCGATCTGAGATGATGTTAATCAGCTTCTGGTACTTCTCCTGGACTTCTGCTTCTTCGAACCTTAGCTGCTCCAGAATCCTTCCGAGTTTGCTCCGAATAATCAGCAGCGTTCCATCGTTGAATTTGGCAATCTCGGATGTTTTCATCAGCCTCTTTTCTCCCTTGTAGTTGATGTAGACCACTGATGGATCGTTGTCTTCATTGATTGTGTGGCCTTCACCAAGGCTTGGGTCAGGGACTTCGAAGGATGGCTTTGTGAGATTCACCCTTTTCATGTTGCTTTCTACCACCATTTGAAGATCGTGAGTCCAATTGAACTTGATTTGGCCCATCATGAATCGCTTAAGAGCGACGTATCCCACTTTTAAGTCTAGATTCTGGAGTGTTCCAAGAAATTTGAAGCTTCCCAGTATCTGATCAACGTCTTCACCTCTGATGTAGGAGAGATCGTCTTCAGTCAGTTCCTCGACCGTTCGATCTTCTCGCTGAACTTTGTAGATAAGATATTCATAGAAGTCGAGACGACCTCGCCGTACTCCCAAGATTTTGCTGATTCTGGCTCTTTCCTTCTCTTCTCTTCTAAGAATGTCAACGTTAGTATCTTTTCCTCTCCACACAAGCCCTCTACGAAGAGAGAGCAGGTATCGTACAGCGGTTGGTCTCGGGAGATGAGTTTTTAGATCAAGCTCGTCTAACTTCTTGATCCTATCTTCCTTCCTCCAGATTCTTCTCCGTATCTCTTCTTGACGTGGAGCGTCACTTTGACATTTTCCCACGGTGACTTCTGTTCTTCTCCTATCTTCGACTTCGAGGGGGCACTCCTCATTGACGACGGCGTGTTTGAGAAGCTCGGGAAGTTCTGGAATGTCTGCTTCGTAGTCTTCACCTTCCTCGAGTTCATCATCATCGATAAGGGCCAGGCTAACGTTTGCCTTCATCAAGAAGTATCTGGCATTGTCCAATAAGCCCTTGGCCAAGGCTGGATGCATCGACTTTGTTAACCAGTCCTCGTTGAAGATGTATTTTTCTACCGCTGTGTGTGGGTTGTAAAGTGTTTCGAGAGATATGATCGGTTCGTTTGACTGAAGGGATAGAGTAGGTGAGGATGGAGGATCGGAGGAGGTTCTTGGGTTTGTGAGGCTAGGCGGTGAGATACTCATGGCTGGTGAGGAGGTCGGTTGGGTTGTTTTGGTAGTAGTTCGACTAGATTTTTTTGTTTGTGTGGGTGTAGGCGGTTTTGTTCTAGTAGGTGTTTGGGTGACTCTAGGCTGCGGCTGTTGAGGTTGAGGAGGCTGAGGCCCTGTCTCTCGTGTCTTCTCCCCCTCGGGACGATCCTCACCGTCAGGATCATCACGTGGTTGTCGGGATGACTTGGCCTCGCCGGGGTTAGGTGGGTTCAAAGGAAGCTCCAGACGTCTGAGGACCTCCGCTTCATAATCTGTGAGCTTCGGTGCAGTGCGGAGTCTGGCCAGCAGGACTTCGATGAGTTCCGTTATTGGAACGTTCCACGGGCCACCGTCAGAGTCAGGTGATGGATCGGTATGTGTAGGTTCTTCTTCAGCAAAGGGGGCCTTGCCTTTTTCTCAAGAGGATGTACCAATTGCACTGTACACCTGGGTCATGATGGAGTCCTCGAGACCTTTTGCGAACTCAGCGAGGCGATCGTTCAGCCTGGCCTCCGTCACGAACGGGCAAAATAACCTTACGGAGTCACGAAGACGTTCCGTCGTCACAACATTAGTAGAAGGGACTGATGTGCCGCCTGTTTGCACAGAACTTGAAGAATCGGGGCCACTCAGGCTCACCGTTGACATCAAGGCTGAGACCGGCTCAGATCGATGACCCAACACCGTAGCTGCTGTGATGTTCACTACGTTGGGTCTTCCGCTCTGTTCTGTACTAGACTCTAGTACAGAGACATTGTGGAGCGTTCTGTCTAGATCACTAAGATCTAGAGGTGCAGAAACTAGAGTAAGTGTCCTAGAAAGTGGGAAAATCATGGATGGTGAGGGCACTAGACTCGTCGTGATCGAAGAAGGTGCAGTCTGAGGCTGAGGACTGCTTAATACATCTACCCCCTCCGAGCAAGGTGGCGATGGTTGATGTGGCACCTCGTGTGTATCTGAAACAATCATCTGTTGGGAGATGAATGAGTGGCTAGGAAGGGTAGTTTGCGCGAGTGGACCCGATGTCGCGACTACTACTCGGGGGAAGACAAAGTCATCCCCTGTACCTATTTGCTCGGTCTGGCTTATTTGTGGACTAGTGGACTTAGGAACACGGTCGTGTTTTTGCTTCGTACGCCATTCCTGTTAACTGCTTCTGTCATCCCCTTTGGATTTTCTTTTTTGTTTTAGCTTTGGGGAGGAAGAGCTTCCTAGACCTATATTTGGCTGTCTGGGTTGGCTTGTCCCTGGGTTAGGTTCAACTGGATGTGTTGAACCATGGGAATATCGTCGAGGTTGTTGGCTCGAAGGTATTTGAGGAGCTCCGGGGTAGTGGGATCAAGGAGTTGAAGTAGGTAGTCTGGTATTATCATGGCCTCCTGATCGAACTTGGTCTTTGTCGACTGGATCTTGGTGAGTTTTGGAGCTTGATACCCCTCGGTTCGTGGTCGGCACTCTATTTCGGGATGAAGATCCACGAAATATTGGACGATGACAGGGAGCCACCGTAAATATGGAAGTACTGGCTTCGTGGATCCGAGACCTCTTCGTCGTAGTTGATCTAGGATGTTCGTCCAGATTAGTTGCACGACATCATAATTCTTGTTGAAGACGATCCCGTGGAAAATGAGCATGATGTTGCGGTTGCACATGTCGGACCCTGAGTGCTTTGGAGATAGGCACTTGTTGATTATCAGAAACAGGGTCCGCCATGGTCCAGGGATGTCTTTTGCGTTGAAATCAGGAAGGTGAATGGTGTTTTGGCCGTTAGGTTTGTGGCCCATGAATAGGAAGTCCCTGATTAGGTCATCGTTAGAGGGATGGGGATCATATAATAATGAGTATGGCAGGTTTAGTATGGACCGAAGAATGGCTGGGGTAAAAACAGCTATGGTTTTGTCGATTTTAGCGGAAAGATGGGTTGTTTTGGGGTTATTTGTTGGGTTCTGAAGGGTGGACCAAAATTGTTGGACGTAGACTTCAAGGACAACCTCGGTGATATTTAGGGCGGTTTGTAGAGGGTGGTTTGCTAGAATTTTGACAATAATAGGATCTGGGGCACGAGGTGTTGTCGAAGTCAAGTTGAAGGTTGTTGGGTGGTCTCTGTGCCCAGTCCTTTGAAGCGAAAATCTCATCAATCTTTCGCACCATTTTGGTAATTCTGTAACATAAGATTAATTGATTAGTGGATTATCGTGTAATGCATTTGAAAGTTATGAAAGATGAAATGTTGTTACACTTTAGGACTTAGATAACATTTCATAAGTTTAATTTGTGTAACTTGAATCGGCCGATGCGAAAGAACTTTATAAATTTTAGCAAATAATTGACGGGCTCTTCAATTGGTCGATTTGAATGTAGAGAACAATTTGATGTAAGTTTCGAGTAAGGGAATTTCAATCGATAATCATGGTTCTTTTATAAGTTGGTTTCGATCGAAACTACGAAAATTATGATTTAAATCATGTTATACTTAAGAGACAGTTTCGGCCAAAAGTCCTAAATGTACGATTTAAATCATAGTGAAATTAGAAGATCCAGTTTCGGCCGAAAGTGAAGTTCAATCGATCAATTCAAATAAAAGTTTGGTTATACTTCAGTTTCGATCGAAACTACAGAATTGATGAATTTAATAACATGGTCGGAGTAAGAAAGTTTCGGCCGAAAGTCCTAAGTTAAACGATTAAAATCATAGCAAAATTGCAATAGCCAGTTTCGGCAGAAAGTAGTGAATCGCGCGACTTTTTTTTTTAAAAAGGATAATTAAAATTGACAGTATTGGCCGATTGAAATGTGAAATTGAATCTGGAATGAGCTTCGGGCGAATGAAAAACTGAATCGACATGCAATTGAAGAGCGATTCGAGCAAAATCACTTAAACCCTAATCTGCGAATCCTGCGAAAAACAAGAACTATTATCAGTTAAAAACTGCAGATTGTATGTTTTTCCTTACCAATAATGGATTTGGAGCTTCAATAATCGGAAAAACTGAGTTCGTGAGTGACGGTGATGAGATTCGTGTGCTATTGCAGAGAGTTTGAAAGTGAATTTGGGGAATCGATGAAGAAAGGCTGTGTTTCGGGCGAAACGCTCTATATATATAAGATGAGTTTCGATCGAAACTGGTTTCGGGCGAGTCTCAGTTTCGCCGAGAAAAAAAATCACAAAGAAGTTAACTTTTAGTTTCGATCGATTCAATTTAGTTTCGGGAGATGCTCTGTTTCGCCGTGTAAAATTATACAAGGATTTAGGAAAATCTTTCAGTTTCGATCGAAACGTGTTTTGGGCGATAGTCAGTTTCGCCGAGAAAATTATAAAAGGATTTTAAGAAAATTTTTCAGTTTCGATCGAAACGTGTTTCGGGCGATAGACAGATTCGCCGAGAAAATATTTGAAATATTTGAAATGTTTGAATATTTTAGTGGTGATACTTAGTTTCACCGAGAAACGATTTGAAATACTTGAATATTCAGTTTCGATCGAATTTGTGATTTCGCCGAGAAAAATTTTCTTAAGGTTTTAGAAATGATTATCTCAGACCCTAAATGCGATTTGAGAGTAGATTTGATGAAAGATCATAAAACTCCCCCTTAATTGGTGCAAAGTGTTCAATGACTCCCCCTAGATTAGTGCATAATTTTCCAAGACTCCCCCTAGATCCGTGCATAAATTTTTATGAGACTCCCCCTAGATACGATAGAAGAATTTTTAACATTCATATGGAAACATATAAAAAAATTAAGTGACCTATTTACACAATATCAGGTTCATGTAGAGACAATCGATCATGTCTTACAGTTCAACATGCCTAACCTAGATACCAAGAATTGGAATCGCTTTTCATCCAATGCCTTAGTGAATAAGTCAGCAAGTTGAAGATCTGTGAGAACAAAATGCATTTCGATTGTACCTTGTTCTATATGTTCCTTGATAAAGTGATATCTAATGTCTATATGTTTTGTGCGTGAGTGGTGCACTGGATTACTTGTTATAGCTATAGCACTTTTTGAGTCACTAAAAATTGGAATATGATTTAACTTTATACCAAAATCTCGCAGCTGGGTTCTCATCCACAAAATTTGTGAACAAAAACTCGCAGCAGCGACATATTCTGCCTCTGCTGTCGAGGTTGAGACACAATTTTGATTTCGAGACGACCAGCTTACGAGTTTACCCCCGAGAAATTGAGCGGCTCCAGAAGTGCTCTTTCTGTCCAGCTTGCATCCCACGTAATCCGCATCTGTGTATCGTACGAGTTCGAAGTTTGAGTCCATTGGGTACCATAGGTGTTGGAACTATTTAATTATATTCAATTAATATAGTTGTCTTAGTCTTGCTGTGCAAATTAGTAGTCTTGGGCTAAATTATAATTAGTCATTTTGTAGGACTACTTGTGTAAATATACCACGAGGTGGTATATATAAGTGAACTCCCAAGAAAATTAGGAGTGCGCTTTCTAGGGTTTTACAGATTGAAAATTAGAATCGAAAATTTTAGAGAGAAAAAATCGCCAACCCGTACTTGTTCTACAAGTTTTCTCTCCCAATATTCAACGAAGGTAAATCTCATGCGTAAGCTTCGAATTTCTTAGATTTACGATTCGATTCTTCTATATTCGATCTGTGTTGGATAAAAAAGGACCTACCAATTGGTATCAGAGCCAAACGTGTTAGGATTTGGATTAAATTTGTAGGATTTCAGATTGAATTTTCGAAACTGCTTTTCTTATTCGCGCGCACTGTTCATCGACAAAATTTGGTCTGATTCTTCAAAATTTGATATGATTTGCTGTTTCTAGGCTTCGATCGAGTCGCTATACATGTCTGAGATGAATTTTGATTGATCTAAGCATGATTTTGAGTGAATTTTGAAGATTTGAGCTAATTTTCATCGAACTGTTCGTCATAATTTCAATCTAATTTATGAAAATTTCGAGCTGTTGTGCTTTTTTTTTGTTGATCGATTGTGTGTTTCTCGTTGATCCGAGCTCATTTCCGATCGATCAAACCAACTTTCTTGCGAATTTTGAAGATTAACCGAAAACTGTTCTTAGCACCGTTCTTCAAAGTTTTCGAAAAGTCCGACTGATTTAGCTTTGATTAGGCTGAATCGAATGTTTGTTCTTGTTCAGTGCTCGATTTCGATCATTTACCCAGGGTGACTTCGAACAATTTTATGATTGGATCATGATTTTTTTCGTTCTTGTTCGCGTCTGCTCTGTTTTGCTTCAATGTGTTCTTCGCTGAACCAAAAAAAAAAATCGATCGAGGAACTCGCCGACGTGATTAATCCTTGGTCATCGCTGCATCACTGAACGATTTTCGATCGAGAATCAAATCGAATCACTGAATCGCAATTTTTTTCTTCGATCAAAATTCTTCGACCACAGCCTCTGTTCGTCGTTCACAGCGAAAAAAAATTCTGCTCTACCCTCGAGAAATCTGTTCAACACGAGAAACCCTACCCTGGTCAACGCCCGCAAAATCAGATCGAGAAACTTGTTTTCTATCGCAAGATCCGCTCGAGAAATTTTTTTCGATCGAGAAATCCAAGCTTCATCTTCCTCGCGTCGAATATACACACATACATACATCTAATTTGCAGGGAAAATTGCGTTCTATGTCCCAGACATAATGTTTCAGTCCCTGCAATTATATTGCGGTCCCTCATAGTTTTCGATTTAGTCCTGAAAAGTTCTGATCTAGTCCTATTTTTTCAATTTAACCCCAGGACTTCAATTTTATTCAATTTTCACTCTTTTACTTGATTTTACGATTGCAAATTTTGTTCAGTTGGTTTTACAGGTTTGTCGTCGCAAAACTGTTTTCGCTCGAAAACCTTTTGCGATCGAAAAAATTGATTTTAAAGATCTAGGTATTAAAATCTCAAAACGACGACGTTTTATCAAATCGCAAAACTTTTACGGTCGTAAGTCTAAATATAACTGTTTTAAATTCAAAAGTATTTTCTAAAGACAGTACATCGAAAAACTTAACTATCGAAAACAGTTCTCTACATTTTCATTAGAAACTTTTAGTCGAGAATTATTTTCGATCGAAAACAGTAACAAATTGGCACATTATAGAAACAGCTTTTGGTTTATACTATTAAATTTCTAAATCAAATCTTATAAACCAAAACCTTTTCGAAACTGAAAATTTTAAAAGCCAAATACTTTAATCAATATTAAAAATTCAAATCCATAAAACACGTTAACGATCAAATTATCCAACCAAAATGGACACCTACTCGATTATTCGATCCGACGACTCTAGCTCCGACACTGATGAAGCGCTGAAGAAGCTTGGGCGTCAACTACGATTAATCAAGAAGGAGTTAAACAAGCAGACCACAAAGACCAAGTCACGCTCAAAGAAGCAAGAGACAACAAACTCCGAACAAACGACGCACTTGGCTTTGATGGCACACCACGAAGATGAAACTAACACATCCTCTAAGGAGGCATTGATTTCTAACTCTACATTGTTTAACATGTTAGAATCCTTACAAACTAGGTATGCTAACATGAAAAATGAGCGGAAAAGTACAAGTGAGTTAGAGGACAAATTAACTAAGTCTAAGGAGGAAATAGCTAGTCTCGAATATAAGCTTAGGAGCTCTAGTGCGAAAATAGATGAACTAACTAAGAGCTTGAATTTTAGTGAGACTAAGCATATTGAACTATAGAAATATAGTTCTATAGTGAAGGAACTTGAGGACAGGCTAGACAACAACCATAAGTGTCTTGTTAGGAATTTAGACGAGAAAAGTCTCCCTAAGTGTAGACTAGAAGTTGAGAGCAAAAAGGTCACTAGTCTAGAAGCCGAAGTAGATAAATCTAATTCTAAGATTAGTGAATTAAGAAAGAGTCTAGACGTCTGTCAAGCCGAGAAGAGCACTGCTCAAAATAACTATGCTTTCTTAAGAGAAGAACGTGGAAAGTTCTACTCTAAGATTAATCAATTAGAAAATCTTCTTGCGATTTCTAAGACCAAGGAAGCACAATCTCGTCATTCTAAAAATTCTTCTTCCGTCGATATACCTTCTATTCTTAAGAAAATAGAGGATTTAAATTCTACACTAGAAACGAAGAAAGAATTTTGAAGTAGAAAAGAATACACTTCTAACGGAGATCTCTAGTCTCAAAGCTTCCTCGTCTTCAAAACATGATCAAGGAACGCAAACGGATGATCTCGTTCCTACCACCGAAACGGCTTCTACTAATTCTACGTCAATCTTGACTAGAGCTGAAATTCAAAGTAAAAGTCCCGCACTTTCTGTAGTCAAGGAACAAGTCCCGCGGAAACGAGAGAACAGAAAAGCTCCAAGACTGAATAATAAAGATCAAAAGTCTTCCTCTCCCGCTCTCAAAAAGAAAAATGTTCACGAAAATATTTCAAGTTCTAGCGCACAAACTTCATCGTGTGCTTCAAATGATTCTACTAATTTTTCATTTGAAAAGCCTAGACTTGAAAATAATTTTGAAATTCTTATTATCATGTGAAAAATGTGCATTCTCCACGTAGGAATTACGACCCTTCTACTTTACATGCTTATCACTCTATTTGCTCGTATTCTTACATGAAGTACCCATTCAATATTCGTTCCGAAAAGCATTTATTACGACTAGGTACAGAGAAGACCTTTACAAGTACACATTCTAGGATCACATATTCACATGCTAGAATTACTTATCCGTGTAAAATCAAGCAAAAATGGATTCCTAAGTCGGATATCAAGTCACAAAGTCCTAGTCAAATATGGACTCCTAAGACTACATGTTCGACCAACTTAAGCTCACAATCTAATTTTACACGATTTACGACTAACTCGTTTTCTGCTAATAAGGGAGGACCCATACGACAATGGGTACCAAAGTCCCGATAGTTTTGCAGATTTCCCTCATGTATGGAATTCAACGTAGTGGCTCCACGTACATGATAAAGGGATGAGGCGTGAGCTACTGCAACTAAGTTTCAACGAGGTATATTTCAAACTTACATATGCATATGAGTTTCGTCAAAAATAAATATACCTATTTCCTTTCAAAACTTTTTAAATGATACATTTTTGATATGCATTTCATCGCTTTAAATGGTTTTAAAATTTTCAAATGCATATTACGAACGGAAACGATAAATATCATTTTTCGATTAATACTTTCAAATGAGCTTTAATTGAGGGGAGCTACTCATTATTTTAATGAGAGCAACCTTTATATTTTTAAGGAAGCACAAATTTTAATTCTTGAGGGGGAGAAAACTTACAATGAGCGATTTAAGGGAACGAGATTCTTAATATTCGTCAAGCTAAACTACGCAAATTTCTAGGGGGAGAAAATTTATTTTCGAAGCATTGTTTTTGGGGAAATATACATAATACTACTATATTAATAATATACATATATATATATATACATATATCCAAAAGAAAAAGGGGAAATATGAAAAAAAAAGTGAGATATGAAAAAAGATGAAAAGGGGGGGGGGGGGGGGGGAAATATGAAAAAAAAATGAGATTAAAAAAAAAGAAAAAAAAGGAAATATGAAAAAAAAGAGATAAAAAAAGGAAAGTACATTATTGCCTCATATTATCTATATGCTTTCACCTTGTGGTTTTCCTAAGATTGTGTAGCTACACAGTTCAGTTTGTGAGCCCAATCTTTACTTTTTTTTCTTCTCAATTGTTGGTGATGATCGAAAAAAAACAAAAACAACAAAGAAAAAAAAACAAAAGAAAAAAAAACAAAGGAAAAGAAAAAAAAAAGAAAAAAAAGATTAAAATAAAAATAAAAAAATAAAAAAAATGCTCCATATTTTCATCGACCGGCTCCGGCTTGCTAATTCAACTAGAGCAACACTTCTCACGTACCCCGGAAGCACGGATTTCATGTTCCTATGGTTCAGTCTAATCCGACTTGGTCCTAACCCCGGAACGCGTTCGAGCTTTGAGACCAAGCAAGATTATTTCGATGATGCCTAGGAAGTCTTTGAAGATACATCACTCCCTTATCTCACATAATTTTCGGACCAACCCCCATAGGTACAGGTGCTAATTTTAATTAGCTCCCGGGTAGAAGTCGCCGCATTAGGTCCAACGGCGCATGCACAACCGAGCCTTACCCACTCGTCTATCTCTCAAAAGATAGGTGTTTCATAAATCACGGGGAACCACGTATGCTATCACCGCTTCACTCGGAAACGGGAGATATTGAACTAAGTGGTATTCCTCCCCGTACCACGCTTTTATTGATTCACTCGCGTCTAGTGTGTCCTCACTCCCCAAAATTTTCAAATTTTTAGGACACATACACTTTTTAATACACCTAATCTTGGTGATTACGTTAGAACTTCCGTAGACATGTTCTTTTAAAAGACATGCTTCAAGGATCGAAAGGAAGTCCGACCGTTGCAACATCAAAGCAACAACGGTTTCGGCCATCTTCTACGAGCTCTGCTCCTAGTTGATGTCAACGGGACGCCTATGTGGCCCCGGTACTCATTTCGACGGATTGCCTTTGTAGCTCCGCCCGGTTATTACCCTCACCGACCTTTTGGTATTGTCCTTACCTACCTCGAAATTAACATGCCGAAATCGTTAACACGATTCGCCATGAGGGGAAGAAGGGGTTATGCATACACAATCGGTCGGTCCACCCACCAAAATTCCACCGCGCTTACCACTCTGAAACTGGGCTCTCTCACAACGCCAAATTCAAAGGAAGCTCGGTACAACTTAGAAAAAACGAAAGAAATAGATGGCCTATCTTCTTTCGGAACTAGAGATGCTTCTTCGAGGCCGAACCAGACAACTTCCATTCGGAGAAGACGAATCTGGCGAAACGGAGAAGATGGCTAAAACCTCGAGCCCTCTCCTCGACTCTCTCATGCCCCTTGCTTCCGGAAGAAGAAGTAAGGACCGAGGACCGAACGACACGTGACTTAAGCATCATCAAGGACTGAAGTTGCCAATGATGTCCACTGAATCAGGGACCAAAGTTGCCGACTATGTCCACTGCATCAATGATCGAAGTTGCCAACCGTGTTGACTCCAAACCTCACATCGGATTCCCCGATCTCAACACAAGGTTGACCCAAATAGGGGGAGTTTCGTGTGCTTTCAACGGGAGAAATGGAACGCAGACTTTCTAAATCCGGGAAGAATACTTCGTACATCTTATGGCATTTAGGAGATCAACTTCAAAGGAAGATTCGAAGAAAAAGCCGATGCCTAGAAGACCAGGTGAGCTTGAAGACATTCTAAAGAGGAGATTTCGAGGACTCGAGGACTCGTTCCACTTGCAAGACGAAGACAACCCGCGCCATATTGGAAATTGAATACAAAGGGGAGAGATTGTTGGAACTATTTAATTGTATTCAATTAATATAGTTGTCTTAGTCTTGCTATGCAAATTAGTAGTCTTGGGCTAAATTGTAATTAGTCATTTTGTAGGACTACTTGTGTAAATATACCACGAGGTGGTATATATAAGTGAACTCCCAATAAAATTAGGAGTGCGCTTTGTAGGGTTTTACAGATTGAAAATTAGAATCGAAAATTTTAGAGAGAAAAAATCGTCGACCCTTACTTGTTCTACAAGTTTTCTCTCCCAATCTTCAACGAAGGTTAATCTCATACGTAAGCTTCGAATTTCTTAGATTTACGATTCGATTCTTCTATATTCGATCTGTGTTGGATAAAAAAGGACCTAACAATTGGTATCAGAGCAGCGGTATCCCTCACCCCTGGAAGACACTGTTCGGAATCGTGAACAAGTGTCTATCACCAAAGCATGCCGGCTTCGACAAGGGCAACGGCAATATACTGTGAATCTTTCACGGTCTCGCCTTCGCCAGAAACTACGACTTCGCACAGCTAATCTGGAATGATATAGTTGAACAGATCCGGCTGAAGGAAAACCGAAGGTCAAAGAACGTGCCCTATGCTCGATGGTTCAACGTGATCATCAGGAAGGTCATGGAGTTACATGCGGAGAACATCCCACAGCTGCCTCCCGGAGGAAACTATCAGCCGCCAAGGCTAAAGTTCTTCCATAACCCACGGCTCACGGACTTGGACCAACCGTCGATGCCAATTCCGCTCCAACTACTCAGGCTTGCCGACCCCGCGGGAGCTGAGTATCAAAGATTCTGCCGGGAACACCACTTAACGGAGCAAATGATCAGAGGGCCCCCGGCAGATTACCATGTGAGCCCTCCCCAACCGGAACACCAACCAAGCCCTGACGATGCGATGATAGATGTTGTCGCTCAGGAGCTTCAACAGGAGTCTCCCTTGATCGAAGAGCCGATGCCCGACGTAGATGAGACCTTGATAGACTTCGTGGCTACCGAGATGGCGCTCGAGGCTCCTGAACATGAATACCAAGTGGAAGTGCCCGTTCATGTTGGCGTGCTCGAAGAAACCATTGAGGAGGTTCTTCTACCAGTAGCACAGCCCGAAGTCGAAATGGGGCACACTTCACTTCCACCGGTGACGGGTCAGGCACTGAAAGACGTCCATCGAGACCTCACTCATCACACGGCCACCTCGTCTGACACGGAGTCTGATGAGGAAATAAGTCTGATAAGGAGGACTCCCAGGACACTCAGCATTCAACTGGAGTCCCTCTTCCCAGCCGTCACCAACGCACCAGATACTACGCTGACCACAACGACAAGTGTTGCTGGCACTTCTTCGCTCAATCTTGAGCCGCAACCAACTCACGTGGTGTCTGGTTCGCAGGCGCAACCTGAGCCTGCCTTAACACCCATAGAGACGAATCCTCAAGATTCGACTCGAGGATTGGGTGGAAGTCTCATACAGTCACAACCTCAAGTGACTGTGAGCCAACCCACAGAGTCGGTGTCTACTCAAGGGTTGATAACAGACGACATCAGTCGTCCTGGTCCATCTCAGGAGGCGTCCGCACCCTTCGTGACGAACGAGCAGTTCCAGGCCGTCTCTCTGCCGCTGTACAGTCTATGGAAGACAAAATCACGGAGAGAGTACTCCAAGCACTCGAGGCATCCCGAAGAGATACCGGGAAAGCACCTGCCTCTGAAGGCCCTTCGTCACAAATCAACCCCATACCTCCACAACCCACACCCACCGACCCTCTATCCACTTCCTCCATCCTCATCAATCCATACATAATCCCCATCACCGAGCTCCACGACATTCTCCTCGCCCGTCTGATAGGCCTTTCCATCCGATTGCCGCAAGAAGAATCCCTCTATAGGCGATTGGTGGACCATCCTGAGCCACCGACTGACACCTGCCGAGGCCAAAGCTCCCACTCACGGTGCAGACATGACGATCCTGACGATCAGGACCCTCATGAGGGGGAGAAGAGGCCAAGGACATCAACAAGTGGCCAAGGACAAGGCTCGGGCGCTACGCGGACAAGCGCTGGAGCTGGTGAAACCCAAACACAAACCCACCAAACCCAAACACAAACCACCCACCAAACACAAACCACCCAAACTACCTACACCACGCACCGCACCGCCCACATCGAACCACCAACCTTTCACCTCAGGACGCCTCCGCCCACACCACCGATCTACTCAAGCCCCTTGCTTCCGGAAGAAGAAGCAAGTGCTGCGATGGTTGTAGCTCTAGCAGCTACCCAAGCCACTCCCTCTGTCGCTCCAGACCAACCGGGAGCCTCTGGACATGGCGTCAATCCACACGAGGCCCTAGACAAGTACATCTTCGAAGGACAGTGGATGACCCATCCCATGCCCGAGGAGCATCAAAGACGATGGCTTCACGACGTTCGGCGCTTTCTACAACAAGCGTCTATAGACCTCGTAATCATAGAAGACGACGAGCTTCAGGAAGGTGAAGACTACGAGCGAGATATCCCAAGGCTACCAGAGTTAATCGCTCAACAGGCGGTTCCCTCTCCAAGGCTAACGCCAGGGACCGTTAGGATCGACACGCCATGGGAGAACAGCCAAATTGAAATTCCCTTCCTAGAAGAAGTTCGTGAGAATATTTGGAGGTCTCCGGACAGAGTCAAGAAGCCGAACGAGTTCGAGCTTAGAGGGATCTCTCATTGGGATCAGCAGAAGAGGATGACCTACCTCTGGATGCTGACCAAACTAGGATCTGATGTTAGGCTGGGGATGACTAAGGCACAAGCCAAGAGCCATTATAAGAGTCTCTCTCCAATAAGCCAACTACTGAGCGTCTACTATGACAAAGGAGGACTTCCAACACCGCACTACATCATCGATCGAGTGGACAGGACCCGAGAGGAACTGAGAGAAAGCGACCTGCCGTACCTCCCCGCCGATGAAGTGTACCGTCTTTATCAGCTATACGTGGAGAAGTACAAAGGTCCTCAGGCTTCATCAAGATAGAAGGCCTCGAAGGGCTCTACCGGTTCATGATGCGACAAGTCAAGTACTTCGCCGCTCACGACCTTCAGATGGCTCTGGAGAGCAATATGAAGAAGGTCAACATGACCGCTCCGCTCAACAAAGGACCTGAGATCGAAGGGCTTCCCAACAATCACGTGCACATCAGCTCAGTCCTAGGCATCACCTACCACAATCCAATAGCGAAGAAGACTAGGTTGATGCTGAAGACTGAGATTCATAAGTTTTGCGATGGGACGCTCAAGGTCGTCAGGAAAAACATCGAGCAGAGGTTGGAAGAAATCAATAGAGACACTATGCTGAGGATCCACAGGTTCGTGAGAGAACAGCCGCTCCTAATGGAATTATTAGAAGATATTGAGGAGCAACTGGAGCTGAGGATTACGCTGAGGAACTACGAGTATGCGTTGGGCTTGCGCAGATCGTATTACGCCCGACGAGGACAAACGGCGCGGAGACGCAATCAAGCACAAAGGGGAGATTGTAGAATACCATTTGTAATTGTGCTTGATTTCATTAGTTGTCCTTGTAATTAGGGGCGTTTTGTATAGTAGTCCTTAGATTAGGACTAGTTTGATATTTATACCAAGTTTGTTTGGTATAAATACATGTAAAATCAATTGAGCTTAATAGAGAAAGTTTAGAGAATTGATTCGAAGGGCTTGCAATTCGATTTCTAGAGAGAGAAACAACAGTAACTTTCTCACTCTAATTCTCTCTAGTGTTCTTAGCTTGGGTTTTTCGATCGAATTCAATTGATTATCTAAACGATCAAATTACTTTGAATTCTAGCCTAGGATCGTAGAGTTGTTAATCGTAGGACCTAACAATAGGCCTAGATTGGGAGTTCCTTTAAGGTATTTGAAGATTCTTTTGACGGCGAGCATGAGACTCCTTTGGATCAGCTTGAAAGCGAGCGCAGAGACACATGGCGAACATGATGTCAGGCCGAATTGGTGTGAGATAGAGTAGAGATCCTATCATGCCTCTATAAAGCGTTTGGTTAACAGATTTTCCCGATGAATCGGCATCAAGTTTGCATGAGGTGGACATCGGAGTGCTAGGAGCATTGGAATTGGCCAAGTTGTACTTCTTTAGTATGTCGTGAATGTACTTGGATTGATTGATGAAAATTCCATCGTGAAGCTGCTTGACCTGGAGGCCTAAGAAGAAACTTAGTTCGCCTATCATACTCATTTCAAATTCTGCTTCATTAGGTCTCCAAAGTGCTTGCACATTCTTGAGTCCGTCGAGCCGAAGATGATGTCGTCGACGTAAATCTGTACCAGCATTATGTCAGAGCCGTCCTTCTTGATAAAGAGAGTCGTGTCGATCTTCCCTTTTGTGAAATCGGAGGAGATGAGAAAATCCGAGAGGACCTCGTACTAGGCTCTAGGAGCTTGTTTAAGTCCATAGAGAGCTTTATCGAGTCTGTAGACCTGGTCTGGGAGTTGTTCGCTCACAAAACCTTCAGGCTAAGAGACAAAAACTTCTTCCTTCAGAATTCCGTTGAGGAATGCAGTTTTGACATCCATCTGATAGACTGTGAAGTTCTTGTGTGCAGCAAAAGCTAAGAAAATCCTGATGGCTTCAATTCTTGCGATCGGAGCATATGTCTCATCATAGTCGATTCCTTCCTACTGATTGTATCCTTTTGCAACCAGTCTGGCTTTATTTCGAGTAACAACTCCTTGTTCGTCCTTTTTGTTCTCAAACACACATTTAGTCCCTATGATAGTTTTCCCAGCCGGTCTAGGTACTAGGTTCCAGACTTTCAACCTCTCAAACTGATTGATTTCCTCCTGCATTGCGATTATCCAATCTGGGTCGGTGAGTGCTTCAGCTACTTTGCTGGGCTCCTTTTGACTGAGAAAGCAAGAATAGAGGCTTTCATTTATTGTTGATGCTCGAGTTGTTACACCAGTGGAAGGGTCCCCAATTATTAGTGAGTTTGGGTGTGCTCGGGTCCACTTTCTTGTACTGTTGTGATGATCCAGCTGCATTTGTGTCGTGTATTGCTTCTTTACTCTGATCTGCCTGATGTTCCATTTCTTGTCCATGTTGAGGTATTGCTGACTCTCCTGAAGAAATTTCTATTGTTGAACCAGAGGCCTGAGGTGTTTCAGCTGCTGAGCTGGAGATGATCTCAGTATTAGTTGGGAGTTTACTATCGTCATCAATGTGAAGATTTTCCATCGTAGGAAGGGAATTGTCAGTATTAGTCTCTGTAGAGTCATTATTGCTTGGTGCTACATGAGTTGTTGCAGCAGTGGGTGGCAACGGTCTAGAGAAGAGATCCTCGAATAAGAGATTGAGTTCCATGTCGCTCATCGTATTGGAATTTGAAGGTTCGTCCACTGAGGAGGTGCTTGGTTGATCTTTTGTCAACTCTCGTAGAAGTCCGGGTTCTGGACTGATTTGTGCAGAAGCCACTCGGTCTACTTCATCAAACGTTACGTTAATGCTCTCAATGACTGATCTTTTCTCCTTGAGGTATACTCGATAGGCTGTGGATGTTGTTGAGTATCCCACCAGTATCCCTTCAAATGCTTTTGGGTCGAGTTTGCCTCTATCTTCACGATCATTTGCTACGTAGCACTTGCATCCAAAGACTCTCAGGAAAGAGACATCCAACACTCTGCGATTTATCAACTCGTAGGGAGTCCTATTGAACCTCTTGTGAAGGGAGCCACGATTTTGAGTGAAACAGGTTGTGTTCATCGCTTCGGCCCACAAGAAATGAGGTAGTCCAGAGTGAATAAGGAGTGTACGAGTTGCTTCAACTAAGATTATGTTCTTTCGCTCGACTACACCGTTTTGTTGAGGTGTTTTTGCCGTTGCGAACTGTTGGGTGATTCCAAGTGATGCATAGAAGTCACTGAGCTTTTTGTTCTTAAATTCTGCCCCATTGTCAGTTCTGATGATTTGGACACTTAGTTGGTAGAGGTTTTGTGCGGTTTTGATAAACTCAATGATTAGACCTGGAGTTTCGTCCTTGGATCTGAGAAATTTGGTCCATGTGTAGCGTGAGAAATCATCCACAATAACCAACACATATCTTCGTCCATTGATGGTCTGAGTGCGCATAGGGCCACATAGATCCATATGAATGAGTTCGAGAGGTTTGGAAGTTGAGGCTATGTGTTTGGTCCGATGAGATGCCTTCCTTATTTTTCCCATTTCACATGCCGAGCAAAGATGCTCTTTGTGATATCTGAACGAGGGAAGTCTTTTGACCAAGTTTTCTGATCGCAATTTATTCACTTTGAAATTGAGATGAGAGAGCCGCTGGTGCCAGAGATCGTTCTGATGGAGTGAATCACGGGAGATTAGACACGTCGGTCGGACAATCGTGAGATCAATAGAGTAGAGATTTTTCTTCGTGTGGCCCATGAGTAGTTCCCTTCCATGTTCGTCAGTAACGCTACATTTATTAGCTTCAAAATTCTCTATGTAGCCCTTGTCACAGAAGCGTCCGATACTAAATAAGTTGTAGCTCAGTCCTTCGACGTATGATACTCCTTTGATGGTGAGTCAGTTATGGATTAGATCCCCCGTACCTAGCATGGGCGCAAATTGACCGTTTCCGAAGTAGACCATTCCTAGAAAACCCTCAGAAAATTTGCTCAACAGCTCTTTACTTCCAGTCACGTGTGAGGAGCAACCTGAATCTAAGTACCACACATGACTGACCTGCAAAATAAATCAGGTTAGCTTAGGGACCCATTTAAGCACAGGACCTTTCTTAGTCACAGGAGAGGAATCCAACGTATTTGTTGTTATATTGGTTTCTTTGTTAGATTGCTAGAAAGCTGTCTTAAAAACCCAGAAACGACCACTGCCTATAGGGTGTAGTTGGGATTTTAGGATCCAAATTTGTCTTGGATTTAACTTCTTATTGTGCTTAGTTTGGGAAGTGGTGTTCTTCTTCCTCTTAGATTTGTGAGTGTGATTGTTGATCTTGGGAGATGCATCGTCAGAGCGAGAGCTGGTCAACATGGAAGCCTTTTTGCATAACAGATCGTTATGAGGATGTGAGAGTACATCATTGTTTACAAAACGATTTTTAAGTTTTTGAGCACAAAATAAGGTAACACGATCTGTGACACTACAAGAAGTCACTTTTGGAAATGTAAAGGAATTGAAAACATGAGAAGCAAGATTCGAGGCTGGCTTCTTCTTCTTGTCAGGTACAGTTTTCTTCTTTGCTAAGCCCGATTGAACCTTCTTCTTCTTTTCCTTGGAACTCACGCCTTTGTCTGTGGGTACACGCAATACAGAATTAGTGTGTGATAAGAAAGTTTTCTTCGTACTTTTCTCGTATTTAAACGTCGAGGATTCGGGAACAGGACGTGAAGTGGAAGGTTTGTATGTGTTGAAAGTCTTCAAGAGTATAAATTTTGCTTAACAAGATAGTTTTCTCTTCTTCGTGGGCTTTCTTTTCTGATTCTAGGGAGGCTGTCAACTAACTGATTTTGCGATAATCTCTGGAATATAGATAGATGACAAATGGGTTTAGCCTCCTCGTCAGTACTTTCCTGAGTTTCAGGTCCAAATGGTGACATGTAATCATCAGAGAGAGGTATCTCTCTAGTTTTATGGCTATTATTGAGTTCTGTGTAGTCACATTCAATTTGGGCCCATTCTTTATTCCTTCGTTTCCGTTCATCAGATTCAGTCACCTCACTTGATTCTTAGAAGGGCCTTAGTTGTTCAAGCTCAACCCAAAACGCTTGATGTTGTACAGTGAATGTACCTTATTTTTTTCAGGGTTAGTGGTAGGTTCAAACCCCAATCCTCGGCGAGGATCATAGAATTCTACATCTTTAGGTTGGCTAAGAAAGACAGTTCGTTCAAATTGACCTCTTTTGGTGTTACTGTCCTCTAACTCTTTGACTTTCTTGTATAGACGAACACGTTCGTTTGTGATTAGTTCGCATTGAGGCAATACATTTGCTCTTTCTTCTTCGCTGTCTTCTTCGACTCATATCCTAATTTGTTTGTCCTTGCTTTCTATATGATCTTCTAAAGTCTTTACTTTAGTTTCAGACAAGGTCAAGGATTCATTAAGAATGGCTATCTCTTCATGTTGTTTGTTTAATAAGGCATAATTTTTGTCAAAATTGCTTTGGAGTTCTGAGTAATCTTTACGATGCATGGAGAGTTCGGCTATCCTACGTTCAAGTTTAACGAAATCATTTAGGATGGAGTGTATACCTCCAGGTCGGATGAAGAGACATCAGTCCTGTCTGACCCGAAGGCTAGCTCATCCTCGTCGGAGTCATCAGCAATGCTTTTCACCATGAAGGCCATTTCTTCTTCCTCCTTGTCAGACGTGTCCTCCAGCCATTCCTCTCCTCAGCAACCAAGACAATTCCTGCCTCCTTGCGCTGTGAGAGCTGAAATTTTTTCTTGTAGTATTCAGTGTTTTTCTTCTTAGATGAAGCATTCAGAAGCAAATTGCCACAGTTGAAGCACTCCTTTACTACTTCAGATTCCTTAGTTTCAGCCTCTTCAGGGGCAACGAACTTCTGTTTCCCGTCCGAGGTTCGTTGTTTGTTGAAGGAAGATGATGATTTCTTGGCGCTCATCTTATTGACCGTCTCTGAGATCATAGCCAGTTTCTTTCTGATTGATTCGAGTTCGTCCTCAGATTCTTGGTCAGATTCGGCGTTGTCAGAAGTGTCGGATTGTACGACCTGCTTTCCTTTAGAAGTTCTCGAGCTCATGTTGCTTGTCTTAGAGGTCACGAGTGCAATTGGCTCCATGTCGACATTTGTTTTTCCTTCGTTCTTGATCTCTTTGGCATATTGGGAGTATTGTGAGAGGTTATGGTGTAGGGAGTGAATATCCATAGCATCCAGATCTTTGTTCTGTTGCTTAACCAGAACTGCAATCCGTAACCACTCAGGTTGAAGTGTGGAAAGGAACTTGATGCTTTGTTCGAGATTAGAGCGTTGGATGTTGATCTTTCTCATCTCGTTGATAATGGTCAGGAAGTGAAGGTAAACATCTCGAAGTTCTTCCCCCTCCTTAGCTTTGAAGGAGTCATAGGCAGTGAGGATGCTGGACTTCTTAGACAGATTGCTAACTTCTGTACCAATCATCATTTTGCATACTTCATCCCAAATTTCCTTTGCAGTGACCATTGCGTCGACTTGCTTGTAGACATCATTTGATAGGGCCTGAAGTACGTAGTGTCGGGTAAGCTTGTTCGCTCTGGCACGTGCTCTTAGGAGTTCTCCTCTCTGGAATTGCAGGAACAGCATCGGGTTGAGCTGGATGATGGTCCAAAATTGAGCCGGTCCTTCAAAAATGGAGGAAAGCATGTCGTTTGCAAGGTCTGCATCCTTGATTTCTATGAAGTTGATGAATCATTGCTTCCATATGCCGTACTCTCCTCATCTTAGTAGCGGTGCACGGTTGTCAGATCCAATGGCAAGACCGTCTATGTTTTTTTTTTGTTTGGTAATGATCGTTAACGCGTAATAGATCTGCGAAATGAAACGCTTTAGTTTTGAATGAGATATAGTCAAGTGTGAGTAATTTCGAGTGTTGAGTCTAAGTAGGTAAATTCACTAAATGAATTCTGTCGCAGTTTAAAAATTTGATGAATTTTGTGTAATGCTTGATCGATTCTAATTTTATATGAGGCAAGCTCGGCGATTGGTCCTAAGTGTTGAGAATCGGGCAATTGAAATTGAATTTAGAGTTCTAGAATCGGGCGAAAGTGTGAATCGTACAGTATAGATCCCAAAGGCTAAAATCGGGCGACGGAATGTGAATCGGGCGAAAGAGTTTAGAAAAGATTAGTTTCGATCGAAAGAGGGATTTGATTGTAATAATTCGTTTCGATCGATAGAAATGATGAGGTTTCGGGCGAATTTGGTCCAAATTGATTTCGTATCGATTGACTAAGATTGAATTTGGCTAATTGGACGGTAGAGTTTCGGGCGATACAGTAAATGAATTGGACTTTCCCGAGAAATGTATCGGGCAAAACTTAGCAATTTGGTACTGTAGACTTTCGGGCGATATGGATTGGGCTTTCGCCGAGAAATGTATCGGGCGAAACTGAAATTAGCGAAAAATTCCCCGAAACTCAAATCGATCGAAACTCCTCACAGTGGATTTCGGTCGAAACTTTTAAACCCGATGGTACTGTTCTATCCGTTACCCCAAAGTGATGAATAGTTCAGTAAAAACCAGATTTTCAGACTCGTTTCTGCTCAAATCCTACTCAAACTTGACTGAAATCGACGTGAAAGAGCATAAATGTACTCAATATCAGTTTTCTAACGTCCTATGGGTAAGAAATCACTTAAAACAATTTGAAAACACCCAAAAACAGTGAAAAAATCAAAAATGAGTTTTCAAGCAAAAACTTCGTCAAATCACGTCGGAATCGAGCAAAAACGGATTCAAATGGAAGATATTGATCCGCGTTAGGCTCTGATACCACTTGTTGGCCCTTTTATTACCAAACAAGGATCAAATGAAATGATTGAATGTCTAAAACGTGAAGAACACCTTGAGTGCGTGTTAGTGTGTGTTTTTCTAAGGAAAAGTACAAGGTGGCTTACCTTTTGATTTCTTTTGATGAACCCTAATTAGGGTAAGTTGGGGTTTTATATACCACAAGTATTTGGTATATTAAAGCCCAATACATAACTCTCAGTAAATATCATATGTCACCCCAAACTACTACAACCTACTAAATAAACACATATTAACCCAAGATTACATAAATTAAAGGATGCTACAAAATATTCCTAACACCTAAGTCGGGCCTAAAGTCGTCTTTACCAAGAACGACTTTAGTAGAAAAGTGTCTCAAGCATTACTTAGCGAAAATCTTTTTCGATGAAGACCAATATTGACCTTTGCGCTCGCAAAACTTACCGTCAAAAAACTTTTTCAGTCAAACTATTAAAGTTTGACCCTGCGGAAATCATTACGGTCGAAAAACTTTTCAGTCAACGGATTTATTTTGACTTAGCGAGAAACTTACTAAACCTACTGTTTCTTGCGATCGAAATAAATTCGCAATCCAAAAGTTTTTCTCGATCGGAAGGTTTTGAGCTATTTTCTTTGCTCGAAAAAATTTTCGCCGACAAAAACTTTTCTCGCACGAGAATAGTAACAAAAACATTTTATCTCGACAAAATTATTTTCGATCAAACTCTAAAGATTGAATCGAAAATAATTCTCGACTGCTTTCGAATCAAACGCTACTGACTAATTTGCTACTTGCGAAGCACATAACATCAGTCCAAACTCTCAAAACAACAAATGAAGATCCTACATCAACTCAAGAAAACAACAAGGATGCTTACTCGCTTGGTAATGCAACCGTCCCCCGATACTTAAGAGAGGCGAATACACAGTATGGCGAAGTCGTTTTCTGAATTTCATTGGGAATAGGCCGACAACCTTCTCTCATCACTTGAGAAAGGTCCAACTCAGTTCTGTGTAAATGTACCCCGCGACAACACTGCTAATCCTCCAACTCCCTCCTCTAGGCGACTCAAAGAGCCCAGGGAATACATAGAGGACGAAAAAGTGAGAGCAAAGGCTGACCTGATGCCAAACCACTCTTATGCAGGGGATCCCAAATGACATCTATCGACAGATCGATTGCATTCCAACAGTTAAGGGAATGTGGGACGAGCTGCATAAAATGATGCAAAGAACAGAAGTCGGTATCAAGGCCAAGAAGGCAAATATTCTCACAGCTTACGACTCTTTAAGAGCTAAACCAGAGGAGTGCCTACATGATCTCTATCAAAGATATCTCACACTCTTGAATGAGATGAGGAAAATAGCAATCACTAAGACGAACATCGAAACCAACATACGATTTCTTTCCTCTCTGCCCTCAGAATGGAAAAAGATATCCACTCAAATCCGGCAAAATAAAGACCTTGAGGAGTTGGATATTCACGCCATGTTTGACAATCTCGCAGAGCACGAGGAAGATATAGGCGAGATTCAGAAGGAGCAGAAGGGCAAACTTATCGACGACACGGTTGCCCTAGTCTCAGAGAAGAGAAGCTCAAAATCACGAAAAGAGAAGATCATCAAGCCTCCTACCCCCTCAGAGTCTGAAGACGAATCAGACTCGAACATGGAGCCCAACATGAAATCGCTGGGAAAGCAGTTGGCGCTAATTGGAAAAATGATGAGCAAACAATACTTCAAGAAGAAGTCCTCATCATCAGCCAATCGACTGCGGACCTCAAGCTCAAAGGACAAAGAACATGCACCGTAGACCTCCGAAGTCAAAAACACCAAAGAGCCGACCAAGTGCTTTAACTGCGGGAAACCAGGTCATTATGCCAGAGAATGCACTCTCCCAAAGAAGAGATATGCCAACTACTACTCCAGGAACAAGACCACAGGCTCGAGGATACATATAGCTCAGAGGAAGAGAATCTCGCCCTCATGGCCCGCCTGGACGAGGATTCTGACGCCGAAACCACCAACCAGACGGACGAAGATCAAGCATCCGAATCTTCTTAGGAGGTAGTTACTTCTTCCACATTATTGACCATGTTAGAATCGTATCAACCAGCATACACTAACATGAAACGTGAGCAAAAACGCATAAAGGAAGTCGAGAAGAAATTAACTAAGTCTCAGGAAAGGATAGCTAGTCTCGAAGCGGAACTTAGAAGCTCTAATGACAAAATAGAAGAATTATCAAAGAGTCCCATTATTAGGGAGACTAAGTATATTCCCTTAGAGAAGCATATGTCGATAAGTAAGGATTAGAAGACAGGTTATAAAATAACTATAATTATTTGGTTAGGAATCTCAATGAGAAAGTTAGCCTCAATTATAGGATAACTGAAGAGACAACTAAGGTCACCAACCTAGAAGCCCAATTAGATAAATCCAATGCTAAGGTTTCTGAACTTACGAAAGAACTTGACGCCTGTAAAGCCGCCAAATTAATGGTGGAAATCATTGTGCTCTCTTATGAGAAGAACATAAGAAGTTATACGCAAAAGTAAAGAAATTAGACGATCTTCTCATGCGAAGGGGACAAACAAACCGTTTTCCTAAATCAACCCCTCGGATACAGAATTTTATAATCCCATTGAAGGCTTAGGTTTCACTAACCCTCGTGTTTTATAGAAGAAAGAAGCTTACGATATAAAACACATGGGCTTTAGAGTTAGCTAAGAGAAGAGCCACACATAGGGCCCAAATCCCCTTCGACTATAAAGAATTAAATGACAGCAACAAATCTAGGGAAATACCCTTGATGCCAATCTGTGATTTAGTTCAACCTCCTGAGCCTCAAACCTGAAATCGAGGAAGACAAACTCATACATTCTAAAAATTATCCCTACAAACCTCCTATCGTGAAGCAGATAGAGGAACTACAAGCTGCATTAGATAAATAAAGAGAGAAATTTGAAGTGGAAAAGAAGAAATTCCTAAAAGCGATCGAAAAACTAAGAGCCTCCTTGATCCCACACAATACTTCTCACGCATCTCCCTCGAAAGATAACATCGTTCTGAAAAGCGTGAAGAAAGAAAATCGCCTTCCAAATATCAAAAACACAAAAATAATACTTTAAAAAAATCTTACTCTAATCATGTTTCGCTTACATCTACATGGAGTGTAGGGCCGGCTTTAGAGTCGAAGGCGAGAGTGTCTAGTTTAAAAATAGAGAAGGAGCCCGTAGTTTGAATGCTTCTAAGAAAATATCTCCTTCTGTACAAATAAAAGACACTCGTAGAAATAAAAGAGTTGTTTCCTCTCTCAAAATAATTGCTTCTACTTGCTCCTTAAAGCCTACCACATTTAGAAGCACAAATTTCGAATAGGCTCTACATCAGAAATAAAAACTAATCATTCTAAAGCAAATGCCTCTAGGAGACTCGTAGGACACAAGATCCAACCATTAAGAAGGCGTATAGTGCTATTCATGCTTGTTCTCACCTAAGGTATCCTGTCAAGATTGAATCCCCCAAGCACCTTAGGAGACTATCCCATGAAAAGATTTTTTCCTCGATCAAGTCTACCAAAGCATTTGTCTGTGCTGAGATTAACCTTCCCTGCCAGGTTCAACCTAAATGGGTTCCTAAATCCCCGCCTAAAAAGATGAAAGCCAAAAAGGCCAAGTCTTCTACACAGGGCAAACCCAACTCAACCTCCTCGAGATTGGCTTGGGTTGTTAAAGCTCCTACTAGCACAAATTTAGGAAACATATCTGAACCCACATCTAAATCTGCTAATCTGAGAAGACCCATTCATAAGTGGGTTCCTAAAGCTCTTTAAATTGTTTTTGCAGATCCATCATGTGATGTACCTCGACTCTGGTTGCTCCACACACATGACGGCAAATCAAGAGCTGCTGAGCCACTATCAAGACCGACCAAATGGAAAAGTCAGATTTGGGAACAATGATTCGGCTCCGATTCTTGGACTAGGAGATATAATTCTGGAAAATCTGACAATTAAGGATGTCTCTTACGTCGAAGGCCTCCACCATAACTTATTCAGCATAAGCCAGTTCTGTGACAAAGGATTCCAGGTGGTCTTTCATGCTGACCGGTGCATAATATTAGACGGTCAGAACAAAGAACTCCTCCAAGGACTTGAGAGATCAAATCTTTACACGATTAATCTGGCATCCGTGCGGACCATGACAGCTGTTTGCCTCATCTCCCAGATTACAATTCAGAGGAACAGCTTATGGCATCAACGTGTGTCTCATCTAAACATCAAAGCTCTTCAACGACTTTCAACGAAAAAGTTGGTTCACGGTCTACCAACCATTATTCTACTAAAAGAGCATCAATATTCAGCAGTCAACTAGGAAAAATAAAGCGAGCGTCTCATCACGTCAAACTAATTGCCTCTACATCCCATCCTTTGGAATTGCGACATATGGACCTCTGTGGACCAATGCAGACACAGAGTATTAATCGACGCAAGTACGTGCTAGTTATCGTTGATGATTACTCTCGCTACACATGGACAAAGTTCCTCCGAACTAAGGATGAGACAGGGGACTTGGTTCATCAATATCGTGAATTCTACTCAAAATTTACTGCAGCAGACTATACAAGTTATCCGTACGGACAATGGCACTGAATTTAAGAACAAACACCTCAGTGATTTTTATAAAAACCTTGGGATTAGTCAGCAGTTCTCAGCCGCCAAGACACCTCAACAGAGTGGGAAAGTTGAAAGGAAGAACAGAACTCTAGTGGAAGCCGCACGTACAATGCTGATTCATTCCGGCCTCCCACACTTCCTTTGGGCTGAAGCAGTAAATACTGCATGTTTCACTCAGAACAGGACGATGGTTCACAAGCGCTTTGATACCGTACGAGATTATTAATAAGCGAGTACCCAACATTTCCTTCTTCAAGGTCTCCGGGGCAAGTGCTCTGTGGCGAACGACAGAGAGCAATGTGTTAAGTTCGACCCAAAAGCATTCGAAGCGATTTTCGTCGGGTATTCTTCAACTTCAAAGACGTACCGAGTATACATCAAGTCCAACCGCACTATCAAAGAAAGCAACAATGTCACTTTCCACGAAGTGGCAGAAATGGCTCCTGCACACCTCAATTCAGGACCCATGCCAAACTCGATGGCTTCTGGTCACATCAGTCCAGGGCCCGTACCTAACCAGTTGGCATCTGACCACAACAGTTCAGAACTCGTATTCACTGGTGTGTTGGCACAAAACCAACAGAAGATGGCAACAACTTAGGATTCAACTGGTGTGAGCCCGTATATCGGCCAGACACCGTAAATAATGTACCTTTAGTGGCACCTCCACTTGACGGGGCCGATGTACCAAGCTCATCAACTGCCCCAACCTCACCATATTAAGAATTGCCTCAGAAGACTGAAGAACCTACAATGGTTATTGAGGAAGAATCATTAGAAACTCAAGTGCAGATATGGAACTACCTCATACAATTGACCAATCTGATAATGTTGGAAATCTCGGTCCACAAATAGCAGATCCCTCTACCTCAGCATCGCCCCATGAGCACAAATGGACTCGAGCACATCCGGTTGATCAGATAATAGGCGATCCTTCGGGCGGAGTAAGGACAAGACGTCAGCACAGTCTCTTCAGCTGCTTCTTAAGCCAGAATGAGCCAACCAAGGTAGCAGACGCACTCAAAGACCCGGATTGGGTAATCGCTATACAAGATGAGATCAACCAATTCGAGCATCTCCAAGTGTGGACTTTAGTACCCCGTTCGCATGGGAAAACAATTATCGGGACGAAATGGGTGTTTAAGAACAAAATGAATGAAGATGGGGAAGTGATCAGGAATAAGGCTAGATTGGTTGCGAAGGGCTACAACCAACAGGAAGGCATTGACTACGACGAGACGTATGCCCCGGTTGCCCGAATCAAAGCCATCCGTCTTTTCTTGGCTTATGCGGCTCATAAAGACTTCAAAGTCTACCAAATGGACGTTAAGACCGCCTTTCTCAACGGCGTGTTAAATGAGGAAGTCTATGTCGCTCAGCCAGAAGGCTTTGTTGATCAAGAACATTCCGATCACGTCTATCGATTGGACAAAGCTCTCTATGGACTGAAACAAGCTCCACGTGCTTGGTATGATGTCCTGAGCGATTTTCTCGTTAAGCCTGGGTTCATCTGAGGAACGATCGATACAACCCTCTTCATAAAATGGCAAGACAAAGACTTGATGGTCGTCCAAGTTTATGTAGACGACATCATCTTCGGATCAACAAATCCACGGCTTTGTAAGAGATTTGGAGATTTGGTGAAGAGCAAATTTTAAATGAGTCACATGGGAGAGATGCAATTCTTCTTGGGACTCCAAGTCAGGCAGCTCGAAGATGGCATCTTCATAAGTCAAACTAAATACATCAAGAACATTCTAAAAAAGTTCCATCAAGATCAGAGCAAGCCTCTCAGCACTCCTATGTCAACAAGCTGCAAGTTGGATGCCGATCCCACTGGAAAAGCGGTCGACATCACACTTTATCGCAGCATAATCGGCTCTCTTCTCTATCTCACCTCAAGCCGCCCGGATATTATGTTTGCCACCTGCTTGTGTGCCAGTTTCCAAGCCGAACCCAAAGAATCTCACATGCTTGTAGTCAAGCGGATTCTGCGCTACCTCAAGGGCACCTCAACCTTAGGTTTATGGTATCCTAAGGGCACAAATTTCAAATTAGTTGGCTACACTGACGCTGATTATGCAGGTTGCCGAATGGACAGGAAAAGCACCTCCGGTGGCGCTCAATTTCTAGGCGAAAAGCTGGTCTGCTGGTCATCCAAGAAATAGAACTGCGTTTCAACGTCGACGGCCGAGGCTAAATACGTCACAGCTGCCAGCTGTTGCTCGCGAATGCTATGGATGCGGACTAAACTTCGCGATTATGGGGACAATTTAAATAATATACCCATTTATAGCCATAGCCAAAGTGTCATTGCTATTACGTGTAATCCTGTTCACCACTCACGCACAAAACACAGACATACGATATCACTTTATAAAAGATCACGTAGAAAAAGGCACCATTGATATGTATTTTGTGAACACGGAATATCATAGCTGACATTTTCACCAAGACATTGGATGAGAAACGGTTCCAATTCCTTGTCGGAAAATTAGGCCTTCCGTAATGTGTGCTTACGTGCTCCTATGTGCTTTCACATGTTCTATCCTATGTGTTTTCTATACTTTAATGATATATCTTGCGTGAAATATTTCACAGAGTACTACTATGGTGCTCACCTTGCGTGAGCACCTTCGTGAGCACCAACCACATCAACACGCCAAATCAGCATACAATATAATTTCTTTATTGATCTATAACCTACACATGGGATTAGTGAACCCGTCGGGGGTTGATTTGGCGTGTTGACGTGGCACAAAAAAATGTCACACAACAGGTGCCCACGGATGGTGCTCACGTAAGGTGAGCACCATAACATTTCTCATATTTCACAATAATATACCTAATACAAATATCTAATGAAAATCCAAAAATATTATACATATAAGTATAATATTAGGGGAATGACGATATCTTTAGGATGCTCGATCTAGTCACGTATGAATTTCCCTGACATGCGACTGATTAAATGCTTAATTCTGTCAGTCTAAGTCACATTCTTGTGTTTATAGTTCTTTAGTTGATTCTACTAGACACAAAGCCACTTTATCATTAGTGAGGTTTCTAGCCTTCTATTTCTTTCGACGGATCTATTCTTGAGAGAGTCACACAATCATTGCTTGTCTTAACTAGTGATTCTTCGCCTTATGCTCGCTTTTCGTTAGATTGTTAGGAAAATGATTAGGGCAATTTGGAAATTCCTCACTCGGCCAAATATTTAATTTTCAAACCCTTACCATATCTTTAGTCATCCATTTTGTGCCTTCTCTGAATTCCTTTTCTTCATTTGAAAACCCTTTGAGCCTTCAACCGACTATCTAAGCTTTCGGCAGGATGTTCAGTCGAGAAAATGAGGGGAGAAAAATGAGACAACAACGAAAAAGATGACAAAAGAAGGTGGAAAACACACACGAGGAATGCTCAACGCACAAAAAGCAGCCAAAAGAACCTGCCTCTTGACTATCACAATCTCAAAGCATTAGAAGGGGGCATGGATCTTGTTGTGAACTTCTCCATCGATAATCTCGTACACTCGTCAGAACGGCTGGAAAGAGGAGCACCACGAAGTGAACTTCTCCAACGATAATCCTTTCTTATATCGAGACAACGAGAAGAAGAGCACGGTCTTGGGTTCGAATTCCATAACTGTGAACTTCTTCAAATCGATAATCTCTGAAACCTCTCTTGGGATTAAGAGCAAAGGAGCACGGTATCGGCCCGAGAACCAACAAGAAGAACTTCGCCTTAGATAATCTCTCAGCCTCGTAGAGAAGCGGAGCTTCAGCTTGAGCAAGTGCAGAAAATTACAAAAGATAAAAGGATGAAAAACACAAAAAGACGAAAGAGAAAAATGCCGGAGAAAAGGAGAACGACGAAGAATGGAAAACGACATAAAGCTCATCTCTTCCCAAAAGTTTCCTTCCCTTCTTAGTCATAACCAAATTGAAGCCTTCAAAGTCCCTTTAATTCCAAAACGACGCTCTCTCGCATAGTTGAAATGATTAAAAGCGTCTCGCTCACAGGTAAATTGACTTAATATGACTTGTGTTGACTTGAGTGATATAAATATAAAAATCCCTAGTAAAAAAATAAATGAGAGCTCGAGCGAACCTAGTGAGAGTTGTCGAAATGGATCATATTTTGAACTTAGGACGTTAGTTTGCTGACGTAACTTGACGGCATTAAATCTTTTAAGTGTCTTGTGAATGTTTAGGCGTTGATCGAAGCAAAATAATCTGACACCATACTATTAATAAAATTAGTATACATAAAAGAATTATATATATACATATATATATATATATAATAAATTAATAATAATAAAAATATTTTTTCGCACATTCTGATATGCAATATCACTTTGCGTTTGAGCTGAATTGATAAAATGCGAATATTTTGTTCATGTTCATACCCTCGCGCAACATTTTCAATACATGATTAGGGGACCATGTATCTAGGAGAAATTGTCTAAATTGCGTATTACATGTTTGGTACTTGAAATTGATTCTATGTGTTTTCATGCTAAATCAATTTTTGGTGCACTATTTAAGGGGGAGCATTTACAAAATTTATGCAGTGAGCTCCAAACTATTTTGATGTTCTTTCTCTAAGTGTTGCAGAAACAATGAGGAAGACTTCACGAATTAGTCACGACTTGGAGTGCACGGCATTGATTTAAATTTTGGATGGTTAAATATTTTGATCGTTAACGTGTTTTATGAATTTGAATTTAACCAACTTATCTTAAAAATGTTTCAGGAGGCTCCTAAATAGTAAAATTGCTTCCAAAAATTAACTCTAATATTCTCGACATCTTTTGCTCTAAGTATTGCAGATTTACAAAATTTGAAGATGGAGCCAGATTTCACCAATCTGAATTACAAGGAGTTAATTGCAGTTATCTTCATACATAGGGGGAGCAATTATGTGGTCTTTACTTGAACTTAGGGTCAATCTGAAATCATAGAAACTTACTATCGAAACATTTGGGCGAATCTTGTAGTTTTCGATCGCAGTTTCTCGAGCGAAAATTGATTTGGACCAAATGGTAATCTTCGCTTCCAATTTGTCGAGCGAAAATTAAATAGTTACCAGATGAAAATTTTCGATCATAAGTTTCTCGATCGCAAACTGTAATGGGCTTAGAATTTGATAAGTATTAAAAACGTCTAATCAGCCCACTTGAACAAAATTAATGTTTGCAGTCGAAATCCCTAAATATACGCAAAAACCCTCGATCGCGAAATTCAACAGTCGAAAAATTTTTCTCTCGCGAAAAACCCTTTCCACAAAGACGAAAGTCAAAATTCTTCAAATCTTGCATTCTTTTCACTGATTTTCATCTTTATAAGGTAGAATCGACATTCTTTAGGGAATTGCGTGCGTTTAAACTTCGTTTGCATCTGTATTTACGAACATTCTAGGTGTACAATCTGGGTTAAATCTGCATTTAAGGTAGTTTCCGTGTTTTTTAAGCGTTCTGGGAATATGTTGTTTCGATTTTCTGCGTTCTTAAAGATTGATTTAGCGTTAGACTAAACTGATTTTTTTCAAACGTTTAAAGGCGTCGAAGAACTTTCTCGCTCGCAAACAGTGTCAATTGAATTTCAATTTTATTGATTTACTGTTTGCCTCGTAAAAGATTTTCGATCGCTAAATTTTTTACTTAGTCGTTAAAATAATAACGCAGATCGAAAAATCATTACAATCGAGAAATTGAATTTATGCGAGCGAAAAGATTACCGAACGGAATAGATCAAATAGGTGCAATATAAGTTTCGAGTGCAAAACTTACAATCGCATAATGTAATTTCGATTTCAATTTTGTTCTCGATCGAAAATTTTAACGGCGATAAAAATTATTTTTCGACGATAAAATTTCTCGATCGCAAATATGCGTAGCGATAATTTTGATTGATCGAAAATTTTCTCGATGATTAACCTAGTTTCTCGTTGTCAATTTTCTCGATCGTAAAATTTCGCAGCGAATATTTTAAAATCGAAATACTTTCTCACTCGTTAACGTTCTCGGCGAAAATTTTTATTCACGCACGAAAAATTTCTCGATCGTAAATTTATGCGGAAATCTAATTTCTCGATCGTAAATTTGCACGAAAATTTTTCTCGATCGTAAAATTTCTCGGCTACAGTACCTCGCGTATAACTTCCAACACCTAATAAATTTTCCTAAGTCTTTTTACTATAGCTGACATTAGCGAATAAAATTTCGATCGCAGAAAATAAACGGAGATCTTAATTAGAAATCAGCACTTAGGAACACAATTGAAATTTCAATTTTGCATGCGAAAAACTTCACGGAGTGAACAGTGGTATTAAACACTTAGTAAAATTTTCGACTAAACTATCATCTGACGTATATACATATGTCGAAATGTCATTATCTCTTCAATATTCACTTTCGTATACCTAGGTGCCGATTCATATATTCTTCAAGTTAATTTCGACTCAATTTAAATTCTTGGACTAATGATTTGCTTATCTTCATTAATTTTCAGATGGATCATTATCCAGCCTATAACCACATCTATGAGAAAGCTATGTATGTCAAAGTTCACGACACAAATTTTCAACTCGACCTGACTACCTTCCGGTGTCCGGACGACATTATTGTGTCCATTCTAGAAGGTCATCCCCTATGGCATGCTCTTACTGTGACGGCCTCGGTGCCGATGGTCTACCTTCAACAGTTTTGGGGGATGATCAAGAGCCACATCATTGAAGGGGCGTACAATTTCACGACGGTGGTAGGGACGAGCACATAATCACGAACAAGAATGACTTCGGATTTGGACCAGCCACCTCGGCTCAAGTTCTTCCACAACCCGAAGCTAACGGATTTGGACCAGCCATCCGTGGCCATTCCGTTCGAGCTGCTTCGTCTTGCCGACCCCTCGGGAGACGAATACCAATGATACTGCCGGGAACATCATCTAACAGAACAGATATTCGAGGGCCCCCGACAGATTTCCATGTGAGCCCTCCCCAACAGCAGCACCAACCTAGCCCTGACGCCGAGCTGATAGACCAGGTGGCCCAGGAGTTAGAACAGGAGCCTCCAACTCAGGAAACGCAAATGCCTGACGAAGATGCCACGTTGATTGATGCTGTGGGACAAGAATTGGAACTAGAAGCTCCACAACAACCTCTAGGTGCTGAAGTGCCCATTATTATTGGCGTGCTTCAAGGGTCTGTTGAGGAGATCCTGCAACCGGAAGTACAGCCAGAAGCAGAAACGGGGCACAGCTCACCTCCACTGGCTACAACGCCAGAAACCGAGGCTCTGATCTCTACGATTCAACCCAACGAGCCTCTGGTGATAGAACAAGCACGTGAGGATCTTGCACGTGAATTATCACCTCACACGGCTAGCCCGTCAGACATCGAGTCAGACGAGGAAATTAGTTTGATGACAGACTCCAAGGCGACTGAGCATCCCGTTCCAGTCACTCTTCACACTTGTCACCACTACATCATACATGACGCCAGCTATCACTCCTAGTGCTGCGGACCCTACTTCGCTCAATCTTGAGCCGCATCCTCTATCAGCGTCTGTCGAGGCTGAGACTCAAATTCACCCACTACCAGCCTTGACCCTCAAGTGGCTGCTTCGCAGGTTGAATCAGAGCCTGCCACAGCATCCATAGATGAGAATCTTCAAGATTCGAATCGAGGATTGGATGGAAGTCTCGGACAGTCACAACCTCAAGTGACTACGAGCCAGTCTGAGGAGCCGGTGTCTGCTCAAGGGTTGTCAACAGGCGATATCTGTCGACCTGGTCCTTCAACGACGGAGGCGTCCGTCCAGTTTGTGACTGAAGCACAATTCCAGACAGCTCTCTCTACGGCCATCAAATCATTGGAAGACAAAATGATGGAGAGAGTGCTGGCAGCCATCGAGACGTCCCGACGCGACACTGGGAAAGCACCGTCTCTGAGGGCACTTCAGCACAAGCAAACCTCTCAATCCCACAACCCACTCCCACCGACCCACTCACAGTCTCCTCCATCCTAATCAACCCATACACCATACCCATCACCCAACTCCACGACATACTTCTCGTCTGCCTTATAGGCCTTCCCGAACGCCTCAGGAAGAGTCACTCTACAGGCGTCTCGTGGATCACCCTGAGCCACCTCTCAATCCTGCCGAGGCCAAAGCTCCCGTACACGACGTCGACATGACGATCCAGACGATCAGGACCTTCATGAGGGGGAGAAAAGGCCTAGGACATCATCGAGTGGCCAAGGTGAAGGTCAAGAACAAGGCTCAGGTGCAACGCAGACAGGCGCTGGAGCAAGTGAAACCCAAACCACCACCCAAACTACCCAAACAACCCACACCACGCACCGCACCACCACTCTAACCCAAATCGACCCACCCTCCTCTACTCTAAGGACGCCTCCGCCCACACCAATGACCTTACAAGCCCCTTGCTTGCGAAAGAAGAAGCAAGTGCCGCCATGCTCGTGGCCCTGGCGCAGACCCAAGCAACTCCCTCAACTGCTCCAGACCAATCTGGACCGTCAGGACATGGTGTCAACCCACACGAGTTCCTCGACAAATACATCTTTGAAGGACAGTGGATGATCCATTCGATGCCCGACGAGCAATAGAGACCACGGCTCAAAGACGTTCGACACCTCTTACAGTAAGCTTCGGTGGACCCGTGCTGATAGAAGACGAAGAACTTCATGAAGGTGAAGATCATGAACAAGATCCCCCAAGGCTTCCAGATGCGCAACGAGCGGATTCCCCCACAAGACTAATGCCTGGGACCGTTCGGATCAACACGCCATGGGAAAATATCAGAATAGAAATTCCTTCCTTATCCCCAATATGCCAGATTTCGAGTGTCTTCTGTGCTAAAGGAGGACTTCCAACAATTTACTACATCATCGAGCGAGTAGACAGAACTCGAGAAGAACTAAGCAAGAGCGACCTACCGTACCTCCCTGCCGAGGAGGTTACAACCTCTACCAGTTATACGTAGAGAAGTATAAGGGTCCTTAAGGCTTCATCAAGAAAGAAGGACTCGAGGGACTCTACCGATTCATGGTGCGCCAAGTCAAGTACTTCGCCGCACACGACCTTCAGATCGCTCTGGAGAGCAACATGAAGAATGTTAACATGATTGCTCTGATCAACAAAGGACCTGAAATCGAAGGACTTCCCAACAATCACGTACACATCAGCCCAGTCTTAGGCATCACCTACCATAATCCAATCGCTAAGAAGACCAGGTAGATGCTGAAGACTGAAGTTCATAAGTTTTGTGGCGGGACGCTCAAGGTCATCAGACAGAATATAGAGAAGAGTTTGAAAGAGATCAACAGATACACGATGCTGCATATTCACAGGTTCGTGAGAGAGCAACCCCTCCTGATGGAACTACTTGATGACATCTAGGGCGACTGGAGCTGAGGAATACGCTCAGGAACTTCGAGTATGCGCTGGGCTTGTGCAGGTCGTACTATGCCCGACGAGGACAGACAATGCGGAAGAGAAATCAAGCACAAAGGGGGAAAATGCAGAATATCATTTCTAGTTGTGCTTTGATTTATTAGCTGTCTTCGTAGATTGGAGCTTTTATTGTATATGTCCTTAGTTTAGGACTTAGCATGTTATTTATACCAAGTATGTTTGGTATAAATACTTGTACAAACATTGAGCTTAATGAGATAATTTTAGTCAATTACTTCGAAAAGGCTTGCAAATCAACTCTAGAGAGAGAAAGTCAGAATTCATTCTCTCACTACTCGAAATCTCTCTCGAAGTTCTCAACGAAAGGTTTTCGATCGAAGTCTAACCCTCTACAATTCTAATCGAATTCCTTAGATTTCAAGTCTAGGATCTAGGAGTTGATAAATTAGGACCTAACATGTATTTTCTTGGGCAATGCATCAAAATCTAAGGGATGCCGTATTTACGACGTGAAGGAGAAAAATATTATTATTAGCCGAGATGTTCGTGTGGATGGAAATTCTTTTTGGGATTGGCAAGAAGGCAAAATAAAGCATGAAAATCCTCCGTTGCAACCTAATGTAGCTGCTGAAATTTTAGATAAAAAAAAAAAGCCGAGCATCAATGAGAGGTAAATGAAGACGTCGACAATGAACCGATAAAAGGAAAGATGAGGTCGCTTGCTGAAATTTATGAGAAATGCAACATCGCTATTGTTGAACCATCTAGCTATCACGAAGCTGCAAAACTTGAAGGTTGGATTCAAGCTATGAAAGAAAAAATTCATGCGATCAACAAGAACGAGACGTGGGAGTTAGTCAAGAGATCAAATGGCCGAAATATCTTAGGTGTAAAATGGGTCTACCGGGCAAAGATGAATCCCAATGGATCCTTGAACAAGCTTAAAGCAAGACTTGTTGTGCACAACAACATGGTGTCGACTTCATTGATACGTTTGCGCCGGTCCTAGACACGATACTTTAAGATTGTTAATTGCTCTTGCGGTTCAACACAAGTGGAAGCCTTTTCACCTTGATGTAAAGTCGGCATTTCTAAATGGATAGTTTGAGGAAGAAACTTACGTTGATCAACCTCCGGGATACGAAGTGAAAAATAAAGAAGATCAAGTGTACAAGCTTACATCAAGTTCTAAAATACACTCAAAACAGAATTTCAACTATAACGGGAGAAAATGTGTAGCTGCTCTTAGGGGTGGGTAATCGGGGTCGGGTTTCGGGCACCCGACCAGACCCGATCGGGTAAACGGGGTGAAAAATCGGGTTTCATCGGGTATCGGGTAACCCGAACCCGATACCCGATGTTATATGTCGGGTCGGGTTTCGGGTAGCATGTTAGTAAAAAAAAGATATATGTCTGAACACATTTCAGCCTTATTCTATACGTTCATTTCCTTCTCAGTTTCCTCCAACCATGATCTGAGCACATCAACTGAGCTCCTCAGTGAAGCTTCCTGCTCGGCGATTTCCTGGAAGTTCTTAGCATTTTCGAGTTCAAAAACAGCAGATTTCAGCGAATTCATGTCTGAAGACGAACGTCCTTCAGCTGATCCCTCAGCACTTTGATGGATTCGTTCGTCTCATCCGATTTCTCCTCAAGATTCTCTTCCACGCCGTAACTCAATCGCTTAATCTCTCTCTTAGCTTCTTCCCTAGCTGACTGTGTACGATTACCCTAACCTCCCTCTCTGCTATGAGCTTGAAGCTGATTTTAAAGAATATTAATTTCAGAAATTTGTGTTTTCTTTCGAATTTCACCTCAGCCTCGGATTTCTTTCCACCTTGGCAGTGGGTGTTGGGATTGTGTTGGGTGGCCGTAGACTTTGTTCTTGCTGTTCCTTTATTGTTCGTCGATGTCTTAATTTAAGTTTTTTTCATTTAAATAATACAATCAATGAATTTTGAAAAAAAAGGTAAAACCCGAACCCGGCCCGAACCCGATAATCGGGTTTCGGGTACCCGATTTTCGTCAGGTCGGATTTCAATTTTGATACCATACCCGACAAACCCGAAACCCGACAAACCCGACCCGATCCCACCCCTAGCTGCTCTAAACATGCCATCCATATGAAAAAATAAATGTGTTTTGTAGACAGTATTTCCGATTGTCGTCAACATCACAAACTCAAACAAAGAGAAACATAAGAACGAAAATTCTAAAATGAAACCTGAGTTTTTGATAATATGAAGCCTCTGTTTGAAGTTATAAACCAAAGAACAATATTAAGTTTATGGCAGTAAGCCATTCAACAATGTCAATTCTAAGATAGAGTTGTTCTGTTCTCTCAAGATTCTCCAACATATAATAAATAGTCTTGTGCTCATGTTGGCTTTTCCACTTGAGGCTTCTCAGCACAACTTTTTGAATAGAGACAAAGAAGCTTCCTCCTCTTTTTCGTACGATAAAAGAAGTCCTCGGTACCCAATACATAAGTAGCCTAAGATACAATATCAATAAAGAGAGTAAGCACACACCCACGGTGAATTATTTTCAGGCCAACAGCAGATGAGCTTTTGCGAAACTTACCTTTGATGTCTCGGAGTTCACCTTAATCTCCACACCATTTTGAAAGATAACCCCTTCCATGGCTTCCATCATTTCATCAGCTTCATCTACAGCTGAAAATTTTCTTTTTCTCCTGAGGATCGATGCAAAAGCATTTTAAATAAGAGCTGCAATTAAATTTGAATTCGAAATAAATTTTTTTCCGTACATTTTCAGAAATAACCCTGATCTGGTTCTCACTTGATCTACTGAGAGAAGGTTCTTATGCAAGAAATCAGAAAAATCAGGGTCGATCAGATTGAGAGCAGCAGGTGGTTCGAGGCTGACATGTTCGTTCTTCATAAGCTGTATAGTCAGGCGCATTGGGGACGAAGAAAACTGTGATACAACAAGTGTACAGCTAATTTGTCAATGCTGTAATTTTTTTTGCACAAAGAGAAATAAACAATATTTCCATCATTATAGATGAGAAGAGAAAAAAAAAAGGAAAGAATAACGGCATACGCATTCAGTACGGTAAAGGTTATCATCTGGGAGAAGGAAACGTGTGTTGTCATGGTAAACAACGTCAGCAAAATGTTCACGGTTTCTTGATATCTCGTAGGCATAGAGCTGTCGGAGTTTGCTATCCACCTCATCGGTTGCAATTGATTGTAGCTGTAGCAAGAGACAAGAAAGAATGAAGGCACAAAAATAAACAGAACTTTAGAGGGGGATACAAAGGATAAGAAAAGATTTAAATAAGCATGTATGAAATGAAAACTAAGCACAATAACCTGTTTGACAAGTTTGTGTATAAGCTTGTCTAATGTGAAGAGGACATAGGACTGAGCTCCAATGGTAGCACGGCATTCATCCTCAAACTTAGCAATATCTGATGAGCCATCCAGCAAACTGTGCAGTGCTTCCTTAAATCTATTCGAACCCATCGATTACAACTTAATTGACCACTCACTCGTATGATCTTTTCACCAAAAACTTTACAGGAAGAGATATTCACCTAATATATGTGTCTGATGCAATAGAATTGTTTGAAGCCCTCCAATTATTCTCGACATATGTAGTAGAATGCATCTTTGCACTCAGCATCCTCTCATATAACATCTGTGCCCGAGGATAAGAAATTTAAGAAACAGTTTGTGCTTTGGCAAGGAAGGTCAAGCAATAAATTAAAAAGCATCACCCCTTTTTTTAGTCAACAAACATGGATTTGTCTATCTAACCTGATGGAGCCTGAGAAGCAAATAAAATGAATCATTTGCATAGAAGATCCGAGACTTGTGCTCTTCCCCATGTACTGTTGCATGGATTCTTATGTTAATAGGCTTCGATGTCTCTATTAAACGATCAGTAATTTCATCGGTTTCATCAGCATCTGACATGTGATCTTCTTCTCGTTCACCAACGACATTGTCAGTCTCATCACGATCAGGTACTCCATCTTCATTTGGTGCTATTGGGAATTCTTCGACATTCTTTGAATCACTTACATAGAGATCATTTTCCGAAGCATTCTCACCATCTAATGAGCCCTGAACACTTTCCTCACCTTCATTAGCATTGGCATCAGTCTCTTCGCCTGCCCCTTTACCAGATATTTCTTCTCCATCAGTTCCCATAGTGGTCGGAGCAATTGTATGGGGACTTTGCACTGCTTGGCCGTTAACGCCAAGATTTTGGTTGGGTGATAATTCGCCTTCTTCTCGTCCATCAACGCTGATAGTTTCATTAATTGCGACGTGCAAATGGGTTTTTACCTGTTCGGCTACCTTTTCTATTGAAGGAGGCATAGGTTTAACAACGATCTGCATCATCAAAAGTTATAATGAAGTGAATAAAAAAAAGTGCAAAAGCTCGCCCGAAAAACTTGATAATTGAGCATGATGCTTTCATTTATACGGATTTGTGAAATAGGTAGCATGCGATTATCATGTATAAGAGAGCCACAAACATCACATAATTATTACGAACACCTTATCTTTTTCTGCCATATTTCGTTTATTTTCTTATGGTCAAGTAATGCCGCAAAAAAAAACGAAAAAAACCAGGAACTTGACCAAAGTAGTGTTGGTGCTACGGCGAATTACTGGTATGTCAAAAATTGTAATACATTTCAAACCACTACAAATGGATTTGCTACAACGTACTAATTTCATCAGCATACAATCTTAATACCAGTTAATAAATACCTGTGCTTCTTGGTTCGGAACTGCACCCACGTCACCGCTGGCAGTGACAAAATCAGCCCCTGCATTGGTAAAAAGGTCTCTTATTAGTAATCATCGAAATACTTATGAACTATACAACCAAGAAGAGGGTACAGAAGCACTGGTGTAATACAATAAAGAAAATGTAATCACCATTCTTCGGGTGTGAATCATTTTTCTCAACAACACTGCAATCTCCAGCTTGCATGATTATGTCGGCAGAACCATCGCTTAACATATCAGACTCGGCTGTATAAGTCTTCAAGACAGCAGAGGTTTCATTTTCAGCATCACCATTTTCCACCTTCACTCCTTCAAGATTACAATTTTCAGTTGGATCAGCTTTTTCTCCATTTCCAGAAAAATCGCCTGACATGGGGGTCTCCATTAGCCCCTCAGATGTAAAATTTCGCTTCCCTTCAACATCATCCCCGTCAATGACAGTCCTAAGCTTCTCCGCAACACTCTTAGGATGCGTTGGAAGACCAAGCAATGGCTCAAGGAAGTTTGTCCAGATATTCATGACTTTGTCATGCTGCTCAGGTGTACAGACTTCTTCAGAAGCATGATTCATGAGCTGATATAGGTCTCCGTGGATTTCTAGGTCTGCATATCTGAAATCCATATCGGGCCGTATGGGTTGTTTGTATCCAGCAATAATGAAGAGGAGTGATTCTTCTGCGCGCTCGTTATTTCCACATAGCGCCTTGATCTCACCTAAGAGAGCTGCACACACAAGGTAATCGAAAATCAAATGGTTCAGGACGAAAGCAGTAGTTTTCTAAGAATGATGCGATGGGCAATGAAAAAGTTTGATGTTACAACACAATCTGATACGAATAGTCAAATGATGGATCATTCAATTAATTTATGTCAGCACATAACATTGATGAAAACAAATACTAGGGAACCCTAAACAAGAATCTCAGAAATCCGGAACCAGTAATTACTATTACAGTAATTACAACACATCGGTATCTCGATGACACAGTACGCTCCTGTTTCTTCTGACTAATCGACTTATCACAGCAGATGATAAAAGTCAAAATACACATTTAGTTGGAAAACGAATTTGCCAAGCATCTATGGTGCATAAAAGGTAAATAGATGAGAATGCGAAAAATTAAAACAATCTCCCACTAAAACGGCATTACTGGCAGTTGCACACTTAAAACACGTCCACTTTTCGAAAGAAATTAAAGTTTTGATATAGAAAATAATTCCCTTAGGATCAATGGGGTGAACATAAGAACATAAAAATGGAATGGTACACAAGTCATGGACGGAGAAGTTCAACTATATTAACCTTAGACCAAATCAGACAAGGAATCTATTCTAATAGAACACAATAACATCTTCTGATAGGTAAGTTTAGCATTTATAGATCAGGCGCAACAGTCTCGATGTATATATATAGCAGTCCTAGAGCATTCAATTCGAACACATCTGCCCGTAAAAAAACACAGAGCATATTTAATCGCAGAGAAAGGAAAAGACAAACATGTCGATACCTGGATTGGAGAAGTCAATTCTCAGGGAATACGGCATTTCAGATGATAAAAGAAAATATGAACTGATGAGAGCACAGATCAACAGAAGGGAAGTTGAGAGCAGTCGGAATAAGGTAGAGATAAGACGAGGGCGATGAAAACAAAGCTCACAGAGGTTGTCGTTTAAAAAGCACAAGGGCGACAGACAAGTGTAACGTGTAATCGCATGCAAAGGTGTAAATTACTTTCGGGTTAAACCTACACCCCGTGGATGTATTACATGTGTGCAGAATAACAAATAGGTGGGGCCCACATCTTTGCACACGTTTGTCGTGGGTGTAGGCACAACCCGAAGGGGAGGATAGGACAAATCCGTTAAAGCATAAATGGAGTGGTGCAAGACATAGAGACATGAGAATGGAAATCTTACGAACATTGACTTGTAGTCCAGCTGACAAGCCAGTAAAATGTGTGAACTCCAAACAATACAAAGATTCGGCAAGCAATATGGAAATCTAAATGCTAGATTGGAAGATATATATATATATATATATATATATATTATATATGGATATATATGAGAGAGGAGGAACAAAAAAGATATCTTACAATAGAAAAAGTATTATTGTAAGAATAAATAAAGTATAAACGGAGTTTTTCATGTATTATTCTCGACATAGGAAAATGGGGAAATTTTTTGAAGCACAAGCACCGATATGTTATCAATAAAAAGATTGAACTAAAAAATAAAAAGAATCTTTATAAGATGATGCTTTAAATGTTCACAACATCGAAACTATTTACCGCCCATATCATTGTTGGGACCCAAGTCAACAAACTTCATCACGGATTACCTTTGGCACTCAAGTTCTTGGCATCTTGCTGCTTGAAGTAAAAGCTCCTATGATCAAGTGATCTATGGTAATTCTTAGAATAAATTTCAGTCCAAACTTTATTAAAATCGCCACGGCACTTCGCCCATTCTTCCTGTTTCTGCCTCAAACGAGTTAGTATGACTGGCAGCGCAAGAGGTGCATTCTTCATCAATACATCCATCACATCAAGCCCATGGTCGCCATATAATCGTTCAATGCACCTTAAGTGTATAGCTGACACAGAAAAAAAATATACAAAAGGGATATTTAACTTTAGAGCATGATAAAAACATCTAGGACCATCAAGAAAACAAATATGTACCTGTTAGATGATCTTCAATACTAGCTGTAATCTCTGTATTGTTCATCTGGGAATTCATGCTGTCCAACATTTCTTCGACACGCTTTGCAGTTGCACTTACAGATTCCAATAGCATGTCCAGCTCAAACCTTATATCATAATTAGATTATGATTATCAAATCCCTAACTTCTAATCCTAGATTAGCAATTAGAGAAAATGGAAAGGGCCCCAATTTATCCCACTTATATGCAGAGATTTAGTTGCAAATATAGCGAGTTAACTTCTATAGTGACCTAATGTAAATTAAGATGAAAATCACAGAAAGAAGCAAGTAAAAGAGAGTGTACATAATAGTGTTAAGTAATGAGTAGAAGACACCAGAGAAAAATTCTTACCTATCATCTTCACAGAGGAACAAGCTTTCTTCATATTGGTTCTTGCGCATGTGTTTAAATGAATAATCTTCACTTCCAGAAGTAACCGACACCCAGTGATCGTTGAGAACTTCGACACCAATCTTTGTTCTACGGCTTGCTATTGGAATTGGATACTGTATTAAGAAGTCAAATAGATGAGTAAACATGAGAATCGGAAAATGATCAGTAGAGAAGATTATTGCAGCAAACATACATTTTCTGGAAGAAGCCGATAACTTGGAGTACAAGTGTCGCAGCTAGAGAGATCAAGCTCATGAATTGGTTTCATAGCAAACTTATCTTTGCTATATATAGACATCCTCTGGCCCAGATCTGTATTGTTAAGCCCTCGATTGTATCTATCCCTACCTCTAGTATCAATTTTATTTTTCTCCCCGTCTTCCCTTTCAATCTCGTTGCCTTCTTGGTTCAGCCTTGCAGATCTGTAACTCTTCCTATTGCTCAGCAACAAATCTGTGAATCCATATGGTTTATTTGGTGAGAACAGTCTGCCTCTCATAAGATACTTTGCTAGGAAGAAAGTGAAAGCCAATCAATCAAAACATACTAGTCTTTTCGTTATTGGTTATGAAATCTTCACTCTCTTCCATAAGGTCTGGATATGTCTCTAGCAAATTAGCAACCTGGCACAGTGGAAAACATCCATCCCGATTATTATCATGAAAGATTAGCAGGCAAAATTTAATAGAACGGAGTTAATCAGCTAGCGGCTAGTGCATAAAGAAACAGACATATATACTTGGAAGCAGCATCGATAACAAGTAAAATGGTACACATTTTCCCAGTCTTGGCCTAACAAAACTTGAATGCAAGATAAACTTGTTAAAATTGTTGTCGTTCGAGATAAGCTCCAGCAAGCCTCCAAAGATCATCATGACATATTCAGCGCACTTGACAGAGGAGTTGCTAACGAAGCTAGTCTCATAGTATATACTGTAGTTTAATATCTAAAGAAAATGGGTTATTTCGCGTGACGTGATCTACTGCTTCATTAAAACTTTTGCAGGCTCCATCAAATGGTCTATTTGACATTCTTCCGAAGTAGTTACAAGCCACACTACATGCAGGTTCTTTACTTCACATTATGTCCTTTAAAGTAGTCAGTATGCGAAACTACAAAGTGATTTTGCTAACTTGAGATTTGTAGAGGTCATAAAAAGAGTATATCTTGAAGCAAAAGGAAATGGACAGAACTCAGTAGAAGATATTACCAGCTTACGAAATTGAGATGCTGTTAGAAATTTTCTCTGATATGAGCGGACACAATCCAAAAATTTCTCGTAATTTCCAGAATCCTGTAACCTTTCCTTCACCTTCTCACAAAAGCTTGACCTGGATTCCTGTGTCCCTGAACATACATCTATGGATGAAGAACCTAAGTTCGAGACACTTGAATAATTTTGACAATGCCAATGCATCAAGCCCATATACATGAATTATGTTCAAAAGGAGAACTACACTTGTGTAATTTTTCTACCTTGATTAACTTGGTCAATAAGAGTGTCATCACGGGCAGATCTTATTTTGTCACTGAAGCCGTCATGATGGCCCTGATCAGCAGCATCGTCATTGTCACGGACAGCATATGAGATAGTAGGTTTCTACATGAAGTGAAAAGAAACACATACATAACGTTTGCCAAAGATCGGAAAGCCACCTTTTCAATCTGAACGCCAGTTGCCATGGTCAAGGAATGATCTTTATTATCTCCATCAAGAGAGTAATTTCTACCAAGTTGTGAATGATGAATTGAGGCAGTGCCCAGAGTATCAGGCAAAAAATGAGTGAACTCTACAAGTAAGTCAGCATGGTCTTGAAGAAGAATCGAAACCTGCAAAGGAAGAGACAGCTACAATATCTACCCAATGGAATCCTGTTTCTATACAATATTATAGTAAGTCAAAGCCATACCTCCTGATAAACTTCTGTTATTGGTTTACTATCCATTCTGTACATATTCAAAATCCCAAGAAAAGCTTTGTATACATGATCGTCAACTTGAAACCTAGCCTGAAATCAAATTCAGAAGCAGTTTATCTCTTATGCTCTAAGAGGAGATGGTAACCAGAAAACGTGTTGGTATAGCGAGCACCTTTATTTTGTTAACAAAACAGATTGCGTCTTCAAATACTACAGGCTTCTTTTTCTGAACTGCGTCATTCTCGGGTGGGAGGATGATTTCATATCCCCTAGGCAAAAAAGTATTGAAGCCTAAGATTAGGTCTCTACGATCACTAAACAGCTCCTTCACTCGCATTATTACACCAGCTGTGTCAATTCTAAAGAGTCACATGACAAAGAGAAAAGACCGCAGATTGTTAGTACGAATTCTCAATTAACTGCTACTGCTAATTATGAATTAACCAGAAAGGCGAGAGAAACATCTACCTTTGAGCTTTGAAGTCCTTCATGACCTCAAGAAAATAATCATACATTTCCTTTTTGTCGCGAAAAACTTCTTTGACAGTTTTGAGATACGTAAAGGCATCGGAAGTCGTCAACCTCTGCGCACTTGTTGCAGTCGACATTTGGGCTTGACCCAACCTTCATGATATCATACGTGAATAATGTTCAGGAGAGTGAAAGCTGAAGACAGAATGTAGAGCACATAGTACAACTAGGAAAATGAGTATCGCACCGAAAAGCAATGAGCTTCAACAAGGAGAACTCCTTGTATTCTAATCCAATTTGCTATAGTATATAAACCTCGAGAATTACCTACACAAAACACCACAATTGCACATCTCATCACTGAACAGAATACTAAGAAAAACAAGAGATTGAATATGGAGAATCATGCATGTTCACATATCACAGAAAACTTGACAATAGAAGGGAAAATCATGAGCAATTGCTTACACATTATAACACCCACAATTTTACAACTTATATATATCATACATGTTCTCCAATCACATAAAAAAAACATGCAAAAAGGATATCCAAAAGGAACAATTCGAACATGTAACCCAATCATTGGCATTTGATCGGCCAAGTATAGGGGGAAAATGGAATCCTAACAGGAAAATCCATATCATAAGATTAATAAGAAAGACGCAAAACTTACGGTTCAACACCATAAAAAAAGAAAAAAAAAAGAAAAAAAAAAGCTGGGTGATAAGCTTCAATAAACACATTAATTGACCTCGTCATCTACCAATTCCAATTTCATGAAATCTTCAAAAATTAACACTTTATGCACTCCTCAATCGTTCAGAAACATAAGAATCGAGATTCAACAAACAGAAAAGTAAAACAGTAATGGCAAAATCACTCAACTTCAATCATCACATTCAAGCAAACCTGTAAATTAGATCCAATGAGCTCGGCTGAAGAGTTGCTAAAATCGCTAATTCAATACTTTCGACCCATTAATGTAACGAGGAGAAAAATCCTGCAAAAGAAAAATGGTAAGATTTATGAAGCATCGCTTTGATTTACGAAAATGCTGAAACGGGGAAAGATGGGATTCTTTACAGATAGAGAGGGAGAGTCCTCCAATTCATGGTCGAACACGACGCAATTTCGTTCCCTCAGCTGCCTCCGCGAATAAAGAAGTGTTTTTTGTGCTTCAGTTGCGTATGTGAAATTGTGCGTATTGTGATATATATAAAACTATATACGCATCCTCGTCATTCTTATTATTATTATTAGTATTATTATTATTCCTACTATTATTCTTATCATTAATATTATTATTACGAAAAGATCATTGTTGAAAGCATATAAAGCCCCATTTGGATTCCGGATTTCAAAAAATCCGGATTTCGCCCAAATCGTTCGTTTGGCAATCGTACCGAATTGGATTTCGATTTCGCCCAAATCCGAGGGAAATCCAAACTCTTATAGTTCGTCGGATTTGAAATTCCGTGTCAAATGGTCCGTTTTCGAAATCCAAAGTTGAGCACGTAATGAGTTTTTCGTACCTGATGATAATAATAATAATAATAAAAGTATAACAATAATCGTATAATAATAATAATAATAATGAAATAATAATAATTAGGAGGTGGACGGTGAGTCGAGCCGATTCGCAAGCTCGATGAGCCGACTTGAGCTCGTCATGGATTCGTGAATGAGCTGGCTCGAGCTCGTCACGTGTTCGCGGCCGGCTCGAGCTCGAGCTCACTCGTGGGCACTCGAAAGCTCGCAAGCCGGCTCACGTGTTGTTTTTTTAATATATTATTCATGATTTTTATTTTATTTTATTTTGTACTTTTTAAAATTATTTTAGAAAAATTTAGACTCTTTATATCCACCTAGACTATTTATATAATAGTATAGATTGTATATATCCATCTCTTTGGAAATATCACCTTAGACTTCATCACATTAGAGAATTGTATATATCCATCTCTTTGGAGTTGTCAGTTTTTTAAATTTTAATAAAGTATTTAATGGAAACTCAATTAACTCAAAAAGTGACAATAAACAAATTTCTATTTCGATCGGGGCCTTACTTCCGTTCCTTCTTTTTTTTTTACTATTTAAAAAGATCGAGGTAAGCAGAGAACAATTTTCAAAAAGTGACAATAAACATTGTCCTTCGATTTTACATGTATCAGTATCCCAAACAATTAATTAAAGGCAAAGATAAAACATTTCCATTATGTTACATATCCAGATTCGAGATTTACATATAACTCGCTGATAAATTGATATAAATAGCTAAAAAGTTGGAAAGTAAGACCATTTCCAACTCAATATATATAAATCCTTAATTTCATTAAGAATCCTAGAAAAAGGTTCAGTAATAAATTCAAAGTAAACTTCTTTATTCTCTGATACCATGGAATACCTTCGCTCCGAATGGGATCAGACTGTTTACAGCCTAATAACTGGACTGACGTCAAAACAACGCCACGTACCATTCATCACCCTTTTTGTATAGTTTTCAAAATTCTATAAAGATCCTCTCCGTATGAGATCCTCTCCGTATGGTATCAGAGCCATGGTGGGGGTATTAAGAAGTTGAGGTGTAGTTTAACGGTCTTTATCAAATGTTAAATTTGATGAGACGAAAAGATACTGTTAAAAACAGTATTGAAGAGGAATTAGGAACTTTTGAGAAATTAGGATTAAAACAGGTAGTTAAGACTACTGAAGAAACAATTTGAATAATGAAGAAATGGTTATTAGACTTCTAAGTAATAAAGACTTAGAAAAATATAGAATAAATCATAAGTTTATTCATATCGGGTTAGTTCAGGTAGCCTTTAAGCCTTTGACTTTAGAAGGTTTACCAGAGAGTTTTATAGCAGCTCTTAGGGACGGTAGAAATCTCGACTGGAAACAATCCTTATGGGAATAATTCAGTCTAGTCTAGCTCACGGACCAGTTTATTTTAATGTTTATCCAAATCTCTAATTATCATTGACTGATGTCAATATATTGGATTGCTCTGACATTAAATGTTAAAACTCAAGGATATTATTACGCTCCAGGATCGGAAGTAAAATGTATCTGTTATAGAATTTATTATAAGCCTTTATATACGCTGAATCCTCAGTGCAAAATCGTTGATAAACCCATCAACGAAACTGTTCTAATAGAAACTAATTTTAGTAAATCTAATATTACAACTCGAAGATCCATAAAATGTGAAGAAATTCAATTTCCTGAGAACTGGATAATCAAAAGAGCCATGCCTCCTCAACCTAAAATTATAAACAATCCTACTCAAATAATACAAACAACCGATGGAACTGTTCAAATACAATTCGAACAAAATCTAAGATCTGTTCCTAGGTCTAGAATGATTAGATCAACCTCATCTCACTATCACATATCACCATGTATTATTTAGTTAGATCTCCTTCTAGAGTTCGACCTCTCAAATTAGAGAATCAACCTCTAGCGATTACCCTCAAAATAAAGTAGAAGAATTAAGAATCAATTCTGATAATATTGTTCATGGAGTTTTTAAAAATCAAGACGAGGAAATAACCGAGTCAGAAATGGATTTTCATGTTTAATGGATTTAAAACCGAATATTGATTTTAGCCCGGGTTCACCGGCAAGAAAGAAAACTAATCAAGAATTTAATTTACCCAAATGGGAACTTTTCCGAAAATGGTTTTTTGGAAGTTTTAATAAAGAAGATAAAATTATTTTCCAAGATGAATTTTATAATGATTTGTCAGAACGTAGTGAAATGTTATCTTTTATTCCATGGCTTTTGACAAAATATTTTAAAAATATGGTTTCTGTTCTTGAAAGAAATTATAAACTTTCAGCGGGGAAAAATTGGAACTCAATTTATCCTCCTCAAACTAGTTTTCAAATGGAAAAAGAAAATGAAATTAGATATTTCAGTGCCTTTCAAAAATTATTTGAGAACGATACGCTTGCAGTGACTATAAGTCATCTTAATTGTCTTTTAAAAACAACAAAATTATACAAATATGTATGTTATTGTTTTAGGAGAACAAATTTCTTTACTAAAGAAAAATATTGAAGAAATTTCGTCTTCAGTAAAAGAAATAAAGAATTATCTTTTAAAAGATAAAGCTGAAATTGAAAAGGTCAATATTGCCTCTCCAAGTATTCAACCTCCTCCTGAAATTAATGATTTCAAATTGAAATCTCTCATATTGAAAATTTACTTGAAGAAAAACTTAAGAATCTTAAGATTAATACTTTAAGTGGAGAATTTGAAGACCGACTTCAAAATTCTGATAATATTCAAAATGTTTTCAACGAAGAATTAAATAAACTAAAGCATATAGAATATGCAGATAGGACAACTCAAAGTAAATATTATTACCCTGGGCCAACTCCTCAAGATATTCTGTTTGAAGAACAAGAATTAATGCTTAATAATTCCTATAGTGGTAGAAGTATTTACGAATGGAATTTAGACGGTTATAGCGAAAGACAAATCTATAATATGATCCATAGGATGCTTATGTATAGTACAATTTGCAAATCTAATCAAAATAATGATAAAGCTGTTGCGAAGATGATTGTCGCTGGCTTTACTGGTCAATTAAAAGGATGGTGGGATAATTATTTATCTCAACATGAAAAAGACGATATTTACCAAACCATTAAAGAAGAAAATGGTCAACAAGTGGATAATGTTGTAATACATTATGCGTAAACATTATTGAACACTTCACAGGCCGATGGTCTGACAATTCTGAAAATATCAGAACTCTTCTCCAAAATCTTAGATGTAAGACCCTTACATCATTTAGATGGTATAAGGATACTTTCCTTAGTTGAGTCATGGAACTCCTTGAGTCAAATAATACTCACTGGAATTCTAAATTTATAGACGGCCTACCATCACTCTTTGCAGAAAGAGTAAGGAATAACCTTAGGAAAGAAGAATCGAGTATTGATTATAACTCCTACACCTACGGCAAACTTATAGGAACTTGCATACAAGAAGGCTTAGCCTTATGCGATGAAATAAAATTAAATAAACAAGTCAAGAGACATTCTCTAGACGAGAAAAAACAATTAGGAGAATTCTGTGGCCAACTTGGCATGGAAAATCCCTCTACGAGTAAAACTCGTAAAGAACATAAAACTAAAAAATATTCTGCTAAACAATATGAAAGAAAAATATAGAAGATTTAAAAGAAGAGAACAAAAATTCTCAAAAGATAATAAAAATTATCAATACAAAAATAAATTTCCTCCGATAATCTGTCGAAAATGTGGAAAAGTAGGTCATAAAGCTAGTACCTGCTGCACCAAAAAGAAAATCAATAGTTTAGAAATTGATAATGAACTAAAAGAAACATTATCAAAAATTCTATTGAAATCTGATAATAAAACAGAATCTTCCTCAAACGATGAAAACAATAATATCATCGAAGAAATCTCATCGTCAGAATCCGATGAATGCCAAAATTGTCAAATACGACAACCTTGCTCAAAGAATTTAGATAGTTCAGAATCTGAATTAGAAGATAATAATTTATATCAAATTATATCCAAATTTCAAGAAATAAATGTTCTTGATAATAATCTTTTTGAAATTTTAAGAGAGACAGAAGATCCAAATTTAAAGAATTTAATTATTAAAAGAATAATTCAAAAAGAGGAAGAAACTTCTAAAGAAGTTATTCCTAAATCTGAACCATATAGTATGTCTGAAGTAATGAAATTACTTCATAATAAAAATAAACTTAAAAATGAATCCCCTGCTAATATTAGAGATTTTTTAACGCTTGAAATTACGAATCTCAAAACTGAAATTAAATATTTAAAAGTAAGTCATATTGATCTTGAAAGAAGATTTTCTAAATTAGAAAAAGGAAAAGAAATAGTTGAAGAATTTAATAACGAAGAATTTGCTAATATTTCAAATAATGTTGAAAATGATAATTATCTTTCAACTTTAGATGTTATCACTTCTCAAAAATGGTTAGTAAAAATTTCATTACTAATTGATGGAAATTTTCAAAAAAATCTGATTGCACTAATTGATAGTGGAGCAGATTTGAATTGTATCTAGGAAGGAATAATTCCTACCCAATATTTCCACAAAACAACTCGTTCTCTTAGCTCTGCAAGCGGAAAAAAATTGCAAATTAATTATAAAATTCCTAAGGCCTTTATTTGTAAAAATAAGGTCTACATTCCTACGTCATTCTTGCTTGTCAAGAATATTACAAACCAAGTAATACATGGTACTCCGTTTCTTAGGAAAATATTTCCTATTAAAAATATTGATGAATTTGGATTTAAAGGAAACTTCGAGAATAAAGAAGTTTACTTTGAATTTATTACTGAACCTTTTTCTAGGATTCTTAATGTAATTAAGGATTCTATCATTATTAAGGCAAAAGAAAATCAGGTAAATTACCTTAAGCAAGAAATCAGTACACTTACGATTGAAGATAAACTACAAAATCCTAAATTACAAGAAAAGATTAAATTATTACATAATGAATTTACATTGCAAATATGTAACGATCTTCCTAATGCCTTTTGGAATAGAAAAAAGCATATTGTTTCTTTACTCTATGAAGATGATTTTAGTGAGAAAAATATTCCTACTAAAGCTCGTCCTTGTCAGATGAATTCTGAATTGCTAGAATTATGTAAAAAAGAAATAGCTTCTCTTTTACAGAAAGGTTTAATAAAACCTTCAAAATCACCTTGGTCTTGCACTGCTTTCTGTTAGGGATGTGCCATCGGAATGCCATTCGAGGATGAAATGGATAGGGCACTTGTATTTACCCGATGTATTATTCACCATGTATATGAATATTGTATTTGAATACTTAATTATGGAATATTTGTTTTATGTGATTTTACATTATTCGTTTATAGGCTTATTATTTATTTACCTTTAGTTCTTATGTGGCATCCGATAAGACGGTAAATAAATAAATCCCATATATACGAGTTTAGTTACCGATTCGCATGGGATGAGAGAGGAGGCACTGGTGAGCTATTATTCTCGGATATTAAATTAGTCCATAAGTCTTAGAATTCAGTAGGGTGACTGAATGTCGATTATGACTTATGGACTAAATGGTTGTGCCAGCCATTCACTTGGGAAGTGGAAGGTCGTAACATTGATATAAGTTGAATTGAGAATTAACTTATATTTGGACATGACTCGTAATCGATGATCACATGGCCTATTACTCTGGGAAGCGTCAATGATCGATCGATTGAATATAGTAGTGTACGTGGACCTTAGACCAAAGGGTCTTTGACGGAGTTGACTTCGGAGTCTTGACTTGTCACTAGTTTGCTAGTCCCGCATTGTTCGAGGTAGAACATGGGTCAGCAGCGACATGCGGTCTTGACAACGAAGGGTGACTGTCGGGCATAGACAGTCATGAGGGATTCACAGTCTCATTAGTAATTGAGATATATGTCTTATGAATATCTGGGGACGGGAAATTACAAAGTCTTTGGCCAAAGCAATAAACTGACTCACGTCGGACATGGAGTGCAGTTTAGTAATTTCATCAGTCACGAATCAGTCATAGAATCGAGGTAGTGAGGTTGACGTAACCATGACTCTCAGTCGACCGGGACATATGTGAAGGGTCTATACGTACTACGATAATCTATAGTCGGTTCGTGAAACGATGAAGATCGTACTCAACACGGGATCTATTCGGTACCGCAGGATTGGCTAGGCGCTTACTGAATTCTTGGATTCCCCCTTGCCGGGTTGAGACGAACCAAGAGAGTCGGGCTTAAAAAGGATGACTGAGATAGTATCTATTAAAGAGAGATATAACGGGCTTTGAGTCGTTCATAATAATGGTACATGAGTATTTGAAAAAAAAAAATATTTAAGTGTGGGCTTTGGGCTGAAAAATAATATTAAGCTTTTATTAGATATTGGGTTTAATTAATATATTTTTCTACCAAAAATAATATTAAGCCATTATTAGATATTGGGCTTAATTTATTAATAATAATATTAAGCCTTTATTTGATAGGACTTAATTTATTTATTGGCCCAACTTTTAACACAAGGGTAAAAATGGTATTTATATTTTTAATTTCGAAATTAATTTGAAAAGAAAATATATATATATATATAAATATATATATGGCATGATTCATGTGGAATGCAAATGCCAATATGTTGTTTTCTATCTTTTAATTAAATGGCAAAATATTTTTAAGCAATATAAACCCTTAGTGAATATTTTTTAAGGGTAGACCATTATGTTTTTGACATATTATTTTTGTATGGTACAAATCACTTTCAAAGTAGAAAATATCGTATTTTCTTAACTAATTTCGTGGCCTATGTGAAAAACTTAAGTTTTTCATAGTGAAAAACTTAAGTTTTCATGTGTATTTTTCACTTTTGAGAGAGAAAAATAAATACCATCCTTAGAGGAAAGTTTGAGAAAAATATATCTCTTAAAACAACTCCATTCCCTCTCTAGCCATCCTTGGGAGGGATTGGTTTGTGATACGTCTCGGGGTCGGCGTGACTCTCTTCGGCGTGGCTAGCGTGGAACGGTTTACTACAACCGGGAGCTAGGGATCTTCGCTACGAGGGTAATACACTCTACTCTATTATGTGTTGTATATGCACGTTTTCTTTATTACCGAGCACGATCTTAGTAACGGCGGTGAGAAAATTTTTGAAATTCACTCCCCCCAACAGTGGTATCAAAGCTAGGCTCGGTGTTAAGAAATGACATAAACAAACCCGAAATGAACTCGGTTGTGCAAGTCATTGAGTCGCTCAAGCGTCATAGCATGAGTCGATCTTGGTTCGATCTTGCAAATCGAGCGCTCGCAGGTCGAGACTGTCTCGTTGCGAGCAGTTCGGCGTAGCGTAGCGACGTGGTAAGAAACCGTAGCGGTTGTCTCCCCGCTATTCATAATTTCATGCTTGGTCGTGAGGTTGAGAGCTCGAAACGAGCTGTTGCCCCTTGTCGTGCGTTAAAGTAACGTATTACTTTTATTGGGACCGAGACGTTCAACGGATCCGGCTTTAAATTCCGGTGACGGTGAAGTCCGACTCCAAGGGCAGCGATAAGGGCCGATGGTTGTATTTTGGGCTCCGGGGATTTTAGAAACCCCGATGGGCCAACTAGGATACGGTCCAATTCATTTCATATTTGGATTTTACAAGGTTGGGCCCAAAATATAGTATTATGGGCTTGACTAGATTTAGGCCCAACTAAATACCCTATTGGGTCTTAAGTTTAGAACTAGCCCAAATTTCGTTTCGGTTTCTAGGAGTGTGTTGTTGTTGCATACGTGTTTATGTTGTGCATGTATGATACGATTAAAGGCGTCAACGTGGACTTAGGTTCTAATTTTTCGGGTGATATGTTAAGGGTGACAAGGTCCCTCCCGGGTTGTATTAGTTTTTATACGGGTTGTCCGGGACAGTTGATCCCCCGTCTTGTACTTTATTAATTTAGAAAATTAGTTTAAGTATGGTGGCCCTACGAGTACGAGATCGGACCACGACGAGGCCGTTTGAGAACTTGGAGGTTGCTAGTTGACATGGTGTCAAGCCGAAGAAGTAGAGATGTAATTTTACAAAAATAATTGTAGTAGAGTAGAAATAGTCCACATTGACGTCTTGTAGGCAAACTAGGTTTACCGCGATTTTGTGCATATTTGTTTGACGTGATGTGCATGATTATGTGCTTTAGTATGTGAGACGTATTCTCCCGTTTGATTAAATACTAAGTGGGTAAAGGAACTTGGTTCCTGTCTTCTATCAAGCTCGAAACTGTTGCGACTTGGTTCCTATCGGCGCCAAACATTTTGCTCTTGTCGTAGTCAGTTCGAGTGCGTTTTAGAAATGCCGCTCTCCGAAACATATTCACGCCTTTTAAAGTGTTATCCTACGGGCGGAATTTCTAAATGTTACGATTGAGCAGTAAGTTGATAGGTTACACTTAGACGGTTATTTCCCAATTATTCGTGTTAGCGTGAGGGTTCCTAACCAGAGACAAAGTAGTTGAAACACTCATTAGATGGATTCGTGTTAGACATGGCGCCGTCCAATTAAATGGGCCAACACTGTTAAGTTGAGGCTTATTTTTGCGGAGCGGGGAAATCAACTCCACTATGAAACCATCAACGAGGTTTCCGAAATCTCTATCGGGAGAATGGAATTTTGAGAAAAATAGTGGGAGTCAAGCAAAATGAGAAGTCCTTATTTGTGCGTGATGAATAATACGTAGAACCTAATTATTTTTTATTTCTGCAGATAGTTTTCTTTCTATAAAAATACAATGACGTCACCATTTGTTTCACTGATAACGCAAAACCGTTTGGAAGGTCCAAACCTTGCGGACTGGCTCCGTAACTTAAGTATTGTCCTTACTCTGGAACGTATTGAGTATGTCCTTGATGGACCTGTACCAATTGAACCCGGAGAGGATTCAACTGATGCAGAACGGGAGTATCATGCCAAGTGGATGGCTGATAGTGCCCGGGCTAAGGCTTTTATGTTGGCTGGGATGAACAATGATCTGCAGCGCCAATATTCTGAGATGAATATGCGCGGGATATTGCGTCATCTGAAGGAGCTATACGGCGAGCTGTCGAGATTGTCTCGATATCGCGCTGCCGATAAGCTCTTTCATACTAAGATGGCTGAAGGCGCAGATGTCGCTGCACATGTGCGTAAGCTCATTGGGTATATTGAGGAACTGGCTTCGCTCAATTGTCCCATTCATCATGAGCTCCAGATTGACCTGATTCTTCAGTCGCTCCCAGCCTCATTCGCTCAGTTTATCATAAACTATAGTCTGAGCGATCGGCAATTTCTGCTTCCCGAATTAATGAACACGCTGATTCAGACTCAGCATGAATTGAAGAAGGGAAAAGGAAAAGAGGTTGCGCTTGTAGTGATGAAAACATCTAAGAGATCTAAGTCCAACAAGGCCAAGCCCAAGTCCAATAAGCCTACTGGAGGGATAAAGAAGAAGGGCAAGGAAAAGTGGACTGCATCTAAAGGTGCAAAGGCAACTGACAAGTGCCTTCACTGCCAAGAGCTGGGCCATTGGAAAAGGGACTGCCCCAAGCTTCGAGCTTCGGGGGCTTCAGGTAAAGTTTTGGAAACTAACTGTTCTTTTACTATATTTTCCACTTCGTGGATTCTTGACTCAGGAGCTAGTGCTCACATATGTGTTTTGAACCAGGGTCTGGAACGAAGTAGGAAGCTGGCGAATCGAGAGATCATGATTAACGTTGGTAGCGGACATAGTGTGCCAGCTACTCACGTTGGATCGAAGTCTCTCGAATTATCTACTGGACATGTATTATATCTATCCTATGTACTTGTGTTGCCCAAGGGGCTTAAGAACATTATTTCTATTCCTGTTTTGAGCAGGCTTGGTTATGAATTCCGCTTTAGTAATAATGTTTGTGATATTTATTTTGGAAATAAATGTGTCGGAAATGCTACCTTAATAAATGGTTTATATTACGTAAGTGTCCAAGAACATGCGAATGCAATTACCAACAAACGTAACTTAGAGTTAAACAAAAAGTATTTATGGCATCTTCGACTCGGTCATGCTGGAGTTCGAAAGATTCAAGAGTTGGAGAAAAATGGCATTATTAAGCCGACGGAATCAGATTCCTATCCAACGTGCGAATCTTGTATTCTCGGCAAAATGGCCAGGTCTCCCTTCACCGGGACATTTTAAAGAGTCACTAATCTTTTGGATTTGATCCATACTGATGTTTGTGGGCCGTTTAGAGTTCCGGCCCGTGGTAATTTCCAGTATTTTGTGACCTTCACTGATGATCACTCTCGCCATGGCTTGGTGTATCTGAAAGCGTAAGTCTGAAACGCTTGATAAGTTCAAGGAATTTAAGACTTTAGTGGAAAATCAAACTGGAAGACAAATTAAAGTCGTTCGATCAGATCGAGGAGGCGAATATATAAATCTCGAGTTTGACGATTTTTTGAAAGAAAATGGAATAATTTCGCAGTTAACTCCGCCCAGAACACCACAGTTGAATGGTGTTGCTGAACGCAGAAATTGAACGTTATTAGACAAAGTGCGATCTATGCTAAGCTATACAGATCTCCCAATATCATTGTGGGGATATGCCTTGCAAACCGCTGTGTATGTTTTGAACAGACTCCCTTCAAAGCCTGTTGATCGGGTGCCTTACGAAATTTGGAATGGTAAGAAACCAAGCTTAAATCACCTTAGGGTTTGGGGTTGCCACGCCTTTGTGAAAAAACTGATAACAGACAAACTTGAATCTAGGTCCACGAAAGGACGTTTCGTTGGATATCCTGATGAGAGCATGGGATATTATTTTTACTTCCATGATGATCAGAGGATCGTAGTAGCCATTCATGCTCACTTTCTCGAGGAAGAGTTCGTTCGAGAAGGTGGAGCTGGCAGAGAAGTGACTCTTGGAGAGTTAGACGAGACGGCACCAGAGACATTAGTGCCTGAAAGCACAGAGGAACAGTCCGAGCGCAACCAGAATTGCGCAGGTCTGGTAGAGTATCTCGCATGCCTGAGAGATACGGTATGGTACACGTCGTGCACGGGGATGCTGCGATGGTGGGGACCGTTGGGGACGACCCCACTACCTATGACCAGGCAATGACGGATGTCGACTCTAAGAAATGGGTCGAGGCTATGAAAGAAGAGATGGACTCGATGTACACTAACCAAGTCTGGACTCTAGTAGACCTACCCGAAGGTTTTAGACCTATAGGGTGTAAGTGGATCTACAAGAGAAAGATTGGATCTGACGGACTGGTGGATGCCTACAAAGCAAGGCTATCCGTATATTGCTGGCTATAGCAGCACATTATGATTATGAGATCTGGCAGATGGATGTGAAAACCGCTTTCCTAAATGGATTCATCTAGGAGGAAATCTATATGGATCAACCTAAGGGTTTTACATCACAAACAGATGCTCACAAAGTGTGCAAACTGAACAGGTCCATTTATGGACTTAAGCAAGCGTCTAGGAGTTGGAATCTCCGATTTAATGAAGTAGTTAGGAACTACGGGTTCGTAAAGAAGGAAGACGAACCATGCGTTTACAAAAAGGTCAGTGGGAGTAAGATATCATTCCTCGTATTGTACGTAGATGACATTCTTTTGATAGGAAATGATATTGGAATGCTCTGAGGTGAAAGCTTGGCTTTCAACCGAATTCTCCATGAAAGACCTGAGAGAAGCAACCTATATTCTTGGTATTCGTGTTTACATAGATCGTGCGAACAAATTGATAGGTTTATCTGAGGCCCTCTTCTTAGAAAAGATCCTGGTACGGTACCGGATGGATGAATCTAAGAGAGGGTATGACTTTGGTTCTTTTTTCCTCAATATCTGTCAAACAAGAAAAATGCACGTAAGGGTAGGATATCCAAGTTTATTCGAATAAATAACGGCCGAAAATACGCTTTTCGGGGTATAAAAATAGCATATATCCTAACATATCAACAACCCCCAAACTAGTTTCGATCGTCCTCGATCATAAAAGCGGAATAAAACCAAATCAAGTTAGGATTATAGATCATCGGTCAATAAAATTCTCCCGTTTCATATCAGAAAACGTAAAAGAAGGTCGAGATAATCATCAACTAATAAATGATCTAGTCAAAACATGAAGCATGAGGTAATAGCTCGCAATCTTATCGTAACAGACGTTTTCAGAATCATACAGCGCATCCATCCACAACTCTCATAATGATCGCTCAAGTCGCTCGAGGTGTTTTCAAAGGGATCTGCATACTGACGCTCAATTCACGACATGAAAAGATATTACTCTATGCTTGCAACTATATCACATCATAGTCACATAGTAGAGGTCATACACGAATTAAAGGGTCTTTCATCATAGGTTGGAATGGGGCTCGGGTTTTTGGCACCGTTGCCGGGCAGGTGGTGTCTAAATTGATTTACTTCTACTTCTGGTTCGATTTTCTTTGTCTAGTCTCGATCTTCTCGACAGGTATGCTAATGTTTGATCTAGAAGAAGAGAAAACGAAAGCGGAAAGTTGAAAGGCGGAACATGACTTTCGGTAAACGACATGGAGAAGAAAGCGAACAACTACCACTCCGTGTTACGTTGAGGGAGAATGGCACAATGATTTTCAACCACCTTGAAAATTTTTCGGGGCTATGTCTAGCTAAAAGACATTAACAAAAGCGCTTCTTGGAAGGCAACCCAAGTATTATTGATGCATATCTATTATCAAAAATAAAATATCAGTTTTGTTTCTTAATTTCGTTATCGTAAATTCGCTATGACGTGCCGTTTAGCTATAATTGCCTATAGGTTCTAAGGTCGGGTGAGAGCAATGCATAAAGAGCTTACATGTCTTATGTGTCGCAGCGAATGATATCCTAATCGTGGGAGAAAACGTCTACAACACATGCACATCGGTCAATTCAGGGAAGTTCGCTAAACTATTATTATTTTCTTTTTCCATGAGTTACAAGATTATTACGTTGAGGACAACGTAAAATTTAAGTGGGGGAGAGGGAATTTTTTGACACTGATGTTAACATTACTATTATATATGTGCATGATTTGTTGAATTACATAGAAAAGGGGTAAATTTTTTCAAAATTATGTCTCTTATCATTGGAACGATTGATTTTATGTTAGATTAATGTGAGTAATTAGGATACACCTGCGTAGTCGATGTCTTTCTTGCATGATGAACTTAGCAATACCCGAAAGATTCGTATGCATAACCCAAGTTTTGTGAGATTTTTGAGCCTACAAGCTTTTTGCTCATTTCTTTGGTTGTGTGTATCATGCTTAATTTATTTCTCTCTAGAACTTGCTCCCGTATTACGTTTTGAAGTTGCTTATAGAGAGATTGCGTGAAATATGGGAAGGCGTAGGAATTAAGTTGATAGCCAAAGTTTCCGACCATGACTGATCGCCGTAGTTAGCCACTTTGAGCCTGAACCTTTTCTTTCTGAAAACCCGATGATAAAAAAACAAAAAAAACGGCCTACCCGAATGAGCCATCAGAAATAAAACCCAACCGGAGCAATAGTGGAATTGGAGGTTGAATCCTGGAGTTGAAAAGCGCAACCGGACCTACCAAAGTTGAGTGTGAAAAGAAGTTAAGAACTCTTCCATTGTTAATCTCTCACTCGCAAAGAGGCCGAGAGAAGGGGAGCTTAGCACCGTGAAATTCTAAGAACCATTCCTCAGATAATCATTCAATTTCTCGAAAAAAAGTACATGTGATCTTAAGAATGAAATAAGAAGGGCTTAGTGAAATAACGACGAAGTCAAAAGAACTAAAAAAAAAAAGAAAAGCAGAACTTTCGGTGCGTTCGAGACGATGGTGTGATCCCGACACGACTACTGCTCATATCCTTTTTGCTACTTATTATTTGCCTACGTCACATACTTTAGCCCCGCTATACCCAGAAATGAAAACCTTCCAATTCACGCTTTATCATTTAAAGTGGTAGATTTACGAATCGTTTGCAAGCTTATGGAAGAGATTAGATCAATGCATGAGCCGAGAGAATCCAATGACATTTTACCTATACACAGGGTGATTTGTGTGAATCCTTGTGATGTACGAATTGAATTAAGTCATTTGCCAGCTAACTTTCATCGTTTTGAGACGTTTTAAATATATTTGTTATATTCAGACGTATAGGTTTTCAAAACGATAAAGAACCTTTAATGGGCCATTGAAATGTTATTAGGCCTATTGTACCATGGTTGGTCCTTCACGTGAATGGGTCATGTTAGTATTTGGCAAGCTTTTATACATATATTCCACTTGCAGAACATTCCAATACATCTAGGATCTCTCAACAAAGAAGAAAACAAAGAAAGACGAATCTGAAAATGATCCTTGGCTGCTCTATGACTGCGAGACGGCGGAAGGACAGCTCTTGGTTGAAAAGAAATTCAGACGCAAGGCTCGAGATGGCTTCGATGGTTACGGATGATTGGATTTCCTCCCCCAAAAAAAGAATACGGCCTCTCTATAAAACGGAACTTCGATCAAGAGACGGGGGGTCATCAACTAAAAAAACGAAAAGCCACTTACACGCACACACGGCATAACAGAGAGGGTTGCGAGGAAGTTCGAACGGCGCACAGCAGCGAAGGCGTTGACTGGGTGAGAGCTGTGCGTGAGTGCGGCTGTTCGGCTGAGAGCGACGAGTTTCAGCTGTGGACGACGAGCAACGGGAGCGACGGCTTGAGCTGTGCTGCTGTCGAAGCCTGAAGTATCGAGCTAGGCAGTGGACAGAATTTCCAAAAGTGAGCGCCCGCCATGTGTTCGATGAATTGCCCAGCCAAGACGACATCAAATTAGCACCGCACGGATAAGCTAGTTTGCAAGGTAAAACCATCACGGTTTGGTGTTGTGAGTTGCTGACGAAAACCGACTTCGCACGTTCGTAAGATTATCAGTATGCCAATTAGTTATAAATGTGTTTTTATGCTTCGTAGCTGAACTTAGCGTAGTTGAAGTATATTCGAAACCTTGATTTATAATATTGTGAGATTATTGTGCTTATCCGTGAACGCGGGAGTATTCGTTTAAGCTTGAATTTATTTTAGTTGATGAACTTAGTTTGATTAAATAGTTGCAAATGTTTAATTAATCTAGGCGAGTCCATGGCTAATTGAAACTACAAATCCGTAATTGTTTGTGTGTTTCAATAAGTAGCGAATAATATTCAACTTCTCTACCTTAGGTAAGTGTAAGTTATATTGTAGTTTACACGATTTGATTTTAACAGACAATCGTCGTTTCTTGCGAGAGCATCGTCCGAGCGAGTTAGTCAATAATCGGGTCTCTTTCGTTTTTAATGCTGTTGAAATCTTAAACCTTGCAAGGCGTCCCGTAGGTTATTTTTCGATTAGGGAAGTAATTATAGAGCCTCTCTTAATTATCGAGAAACTAAGAAGAGATTAGTTGTTAGGCGTTCGTCGACAACTATAACCGATTATGCTTACGTATACACGTTATTTAGGAATCGATGATTATTTGTTAGTATTTATTTGTTCCCTTCGTCTATCATTATTTAATTTCGTTCTCTTTGAACCGTAAACAACAAAACCCCCTTATTATTATTATTATTATTACTACTACTATTATATTATTATTATTATTATTATTACTATTATTATTATAACTATTACAATTACTATTATCATTACTATTATTATTATTGTTATTATTATTTTGGTCGTGTCGTAAACGGCCAAAAATAAAATTTAAAACCTTACTAATACGAGTATAGCGTAAGTAAGGATCATCTCCATAGGAAAGATAGTTGATTTACTTTTATATCAAAATTCGATCGATAATAATAGTAATAGTAATAATAATAGTAATAATAATAGTAATGATAATAATAATAATAATTGTAATAATAATAATAATAATATAGTAGTAGTGGTAATAACATAATAATAAAAGGGGGGGGGGGGGGGGGGTTGTTGTTTACGGTTTAAACAGAAACGAAATTAAACTAATGATAGACGAAGGAAACAAATAAATACTGACGAATATAAATTATAGTTGAAGTAACCGTTCTCCACCTTGATTTATATAATCGATCATCGATTCCTAAATAACGTGTATACGTAAGCATAATCGGTTATAGTTGTCGACGAACGGCTAACAACCAATCTCTTCTTAGTTTCTCGATAATTAAGAGACGCTCTACAATTACTTCCCTAATCGGAAATAACCTCCGGTTTCAACAGCATTAAAAACGAAAGAGACCCGATTATTGACTAACTCGCTCGGACGACGCTCTCGCAAGAAACGACGCTGGTCTGTTAAAATCAAATCATGTAAACTACGATATAACTTACACTTACCTAAATAGAGAAGTTGAATATTGTTCGGTACTTATTGGAACTCACAACAATTACGGATTTGTAGTTTCAATTAGCCATGGACTCACCTAGATTAATTAAACATTTGCAACTATTTAATCAAACTAAGTTCATCAACTAAAATAAACTCAAGCTTAAATGAATACTCGCGCATTCACGAATAAGCACAATAATCTCACAATATTATAAATCAAGGTTTCAAATATACTTCAACTACGATAAGTTCAGCTACGAAGCATAAAAATACATTTATAACTAATTGGCATACTCATAATCTTACGAATGTGCGAAGTCGATTTTCGTCAGCAGCTCGCAACACCAAACCGTGATGGTTTTACCTTGCAAACTTGCTTATCCGTGCGGTGCTAATTTGATGTCGTCTTGGCTGGGCAATTCATCGAGCACGTGGTGGGCGCTCGCTTCTGGAAATTCTGTCCACTGCCTCGCTCGATATTTCAGGCTTCGACAAGCAGCCCGGCTGAAGGCATCGCTCCCGTTGCTCGTCGTCCATAGCTGAAACTCGTCGCTCTCAAACGCACTCACACACAGCTCTCACCCAGTCAACGCCTCCGCTGTTGTGCACCGTTCGAACTTCCTCGCTACCCTCTCTGTTATGCCGTGTGTGTGCGGGTAAGTGGCCTTTCAACAGAGAGGTATTTTTTTTCTTTTGGGAGGAAATCCAATCATTCGTAACCATCGAAGCCATCTTGAGCTTTGAGTCTGGATTTCTTTTCAACCAAGAGTTGTCCTTCCGCCGTCTCGCAGTCATAGAGCAGCCAAGGATCATTTCCAGATTCGTCTTTCTTTGTTTTCTTCTTTCTTGAAAGCTCCTAGATGTATTGGAATGTTCTGCAAGTGGAATATATGTTAAAGCTTGCCAAATACTAACATGACCCATTCATGTGAAGGACCAACCATAGCCCAATAGGCCTAATAACATTTCAATGGCCCATTAAATGTTCTTTATCGTTTTGAAAACCTATACGTCTGAATATGACTAAAACATTAAAACGTCTCAGAACAATGATATTAGTTGGCAAATGACTTAATTCAATTAGTATATGTTAGGAATATGCGCTCGAAATACGAGGATTAGATTGTATAGGGATAGCTTATTTATCATTCGACCTTTTGTATAATATGATATTTTCGCGTGGTTATTGAAAGGCATAGTTCGTTTATTGAATATAAGAGTTCTTTACTTAGCATCCGGTAAAGCAATAAATGAACAAATCCAAATGTGTCGAGTTGAGTCACTGTTCTCGATGGACACGAGAGAGGAAGGCACCAGTGGACTCTTAACCTCGAACATTAAAAATCCGTAAGCCTTAGGCTCCAGTTGGGTGCTGGATAACCGATTACGGCTTATTTGTCAATGACCTATCGTGTGCCGATATCCCGCTTGGAAGCGGAGGTCATGACTTGTGATACGAATCGAATCAAGGGATTGAATCGTTTCATGGACTCTGACTCACGGGTCGTACGGTTGAACATGGATTATTACTCAAGGAGTGTCAATGATCGACAACAACACTATAGTAGTCTACGTGAACCTTAGACCGAAAGGGGCTTTGACGGAGTTGACTTCGAAGTCTCGACTGTTATTGGTTCCCCTCAACCCGATTTGATGTTGCATGGATCAATGGGCCAGATGTGGTCTTAATAATGATTTGTGATTGCCGGGCTCAGACCGCCAAGTATGGATTCCAGTTTCGTAAGTAATCGAGACAAGTGTCCTTTGTGGACGGCGATGGGAAATTACGAAATCCTTGGCCAAGGTGTTTAACTAACTCACGTGAGACATGGAGGGTAGTCAGGTAATTTACCTCGTCCCCGTTTTATCATAGAGTTGAGTTTAGTGAATTTGACATAGCCCATGGCTCTCACTCGATTGGGACACAGCTGAAGGATTTATACGTGGCAATATTGTCTATAGTGAGGTTCTGGAATAAAGACCGGGTCGAAATTCGCACTCGAATCGGACTACCGGACTCTTGGAATCCTCCCTTGCCGATTGAGTCGAACCTAGAGATTCGAGCTTAAAAAGGATCATTAACGTGTACTAATAAGGAGAGAAAGTGTTTTGGGCCTTAACGGGCCTTGGGCCGTTGGGCCGCGCCTTAGTGGGCCTCGCGCCGTTTAATGGACCGAAGTCGGACTTCGTATGAAACTAACTTTAAGACTTGGGCTTGGCCATGTGCTTAAAAGGCTTGACGGTAAAATTGGAATTTATCCCTAAGCTGATTTTTGAATTATACCTTGGGAAATAATTTCGAAAAATTAAATATAATTATGGAAATAATATATTTGGAATATTATTTATTTTAAGTTGGAAATTTCGAAATTAATCTAGGATTAAATTTCAAATATTGTATCATATTTAAAGATACTTAGTTTGACTTGGTATTTAAGTTGGCTTTCTAATAATAGCAAGTTTCCTTAAGTTTGGATTTGGACTTCAAAAGAGAGTAAAATATGGCAAAAGAATCTCTCCACTGAAGGAGATAATTCGAAAATCATATCTTTGAGATATTCTTGGGATTTTCGATTCTAGCTTAGTATAAATAGGGCAGTATTTCATAATTAGAGTGAGAATTTTCGTGCTCCATGAGAGAAAATTTCGTCCATCACAAGGCACTAAAACACAAACCGAATGCACACACTTTTCTCCCACGCGACGGCTCAGTTCTCTCTAGCCATCTTTGGAGAACTGATTCTGTGGTACACTGCGAGGTCGGCATGACGATCTAGTGCCATCCACCACCACTGACGAAGTCTTGAAGAAAAGGACGAGGAGCTGCCACTCGCTTCAACTGCTAATTCTCTTCGGATTTGACCCGCCCAATTACGTGTCTATGTGTTACTATTCTGAACCGAGCTACGAGGGCAATCGGGGAAACCGAATTTTTTTTGTTCCGCACCGTACCTGGGACGTGGCATCTCCGTGAGACACCGGGTAACCCAACAGTGGTATCATAACGGGCGCTCGTGGTTAGAATCATAACATGTTTAAATTGAAACGAGCCACGTGGGAGATGATCGAAAAGCCGATGCGGTTCGACCGTTGTTGGGCTGCCTGATGCGTCATTTGCCAACCCATGGCCACCAACTCGTACGGTTCGGAGCGACGAGGAACCACAGACCGGACCCGCCCGGCGGCGGGCCTCGGGCAGTCGCGCGGGCTGCAAAAGCGGCGGCAGTGCTGCGGCCGCGGGGTCGGCTACTTCGAGCAGGCCCGATCAACATCGAACCCTGGGTCCGACGCTAAACATGGTGGCTAGGCACCGGCTCTTGCGGCGGCACGGAAGAGATCGTCCGCGGCTTGGGCCGCAGACTGCGATGGCGCGCACAGTGCGCGCTGCACAAGACAGCCGCAGCAACTCCGAGTCGGCCGGAACGCTGTGGCGGCAATCTCTGCCGGTGGTTCCGGCTCCGGCTGGGAATCTATGCCGGCGGCCTTCTCCGTCGTGCTCTCCGGCGTGTTTTGACGGCTGAGCGATTTGAGTCGCAGCATCTGCGTTAGGGCTTCATGCTTAAAGCCTTAACAGGCCTTTTAATGGGCTTGGCCCGTTTAAGGCCCAATTTTCATTTCTTTTTAAATCCATGTAGTTGTCAACGTGCTCGTTGTGAATGTGATTTAAGGCACACTTGCGGGTTTAGGAATTTAGTTTCCGGGTCATTTGTTAAGGGTTACGTCCCCCCGGTTGTATTAGTTTTATATGAGTTGTTCGGAACTTATGATCCCTCCGTGTTGTAATTTACCATTTTATTATATTAGCCTAAATATGAACACGAGGGTCCATTTGATGGAAGGCGACCCCCGGCGGTGACAAGGTGGTGGACGTTCGGTGACTTTGAGGCCGTTCTAGTGACGAAGGACGTTTGACGACTTCAAGACCTGTGCGACGACCCGAGGTCTTTTGAAGACGCATGTAATAGGGATAGACTAGAATTAACCCGCTTGCGTTGTGTAGCATATTTTCCTAGGGTTAATTTACTAGCTACATGCGTGTTGGTTTTTGAAATGATATGCATGTTTTAGGTGGTCTTATGTGAGATGGTTTATTCTCCCGTTTGTACTAAGTTGGTAAAGGAATTGGATTCATGTCTTCTATCATGCTTGAGATGTCTAGCATTGGTGAGTTTTGCGATTTGTTCTGACTAAGTTGGTGTCGTATATCCCGCTCCAGTGTTAGCGTCTCGTGTGCGTCTTGGACGCCGCTTGTCATACCAGTCTGCCCACCACGAAGCATATGGCAGCAAGGTTTCGTACATTCTGTGCGATTTGAGCATAAGTTGATGGGTCACACTTAGGCAGTTATACCCAATAAGCAGGGTTAGCCGTGAGGGTCAATGACTGAGACAAAGATAGTTGAAACTCTTATTAGATAAGTTCGCGTTTGACATGACTTCGATAGGATTAGATAAGCCAAATATTGAGTTAAAGGCTCAGGCGAGCCTAGTAGAGTCGGGGACATCAACTCCACTATGAAACTTTCAACGAGGTTTCCGAAACTCTTATCGAGAGGATAGTTTTTCGAGAAAAATAGTGGGAGTCAAGTGAAACAAAAAGTCCTTGTTTGCCCTTGATGAATGATAAGATAAACCTAATAGAAACCTAATTAGATCTTTATTTTCTGCAGCTTTACGTTTCTTTCTATTTACTGCTATGACGAACATTATAACTATGCTGCTTGAGAAAAACGGTTTGGTGGGACCAAACTACGTACATTGCCTTCGTAACCTATGGATAGTCCTAGGTATGGAGTCGCTAACTTTTGTCCTCGATTCTCCCGTACCGCAAGTTCCAGGGGCAGATGCGAGTGACGAAGACCGGGCTGCGTATGCCAGTGGCAGATAGACGAGCCAAAGGTCAAGGACTATATACTTCTATCCATGAGCAATGAGTTGCAGCGTACTGACTCGAAAATGGAAGTGGGCGTCATTTTGCTTCATTTTGAAGGAACTTTTTGGCGAACATTCCAGGAGTGCTCGCTATTCCCTGACGGAGCAACTGTTTCATTGCAAAATGGCTGAGGGTAGTGATGTCGGAGCGCATGTGCTCAAGATGATCGATTGGATAGAAAGACTCGAGGCACTGGACTTTATCATGGATAACGAGCTCCACAACGATCTCATACTTCAGTCACTTCCACCTTCCTTCAATTCGTTCATTGTGAACTTTAATCTGAACAAGGCCGAGATGACATTGACTGGGTTGATGAACCAGTTGTCGGCGGCGCAGACTCAGATGAAGAAGGTGATAGGAAAGGAAGTTGTTCTTATCGCGAATGCTAAGGCTCGAGGGTCGAGTAGAAAGAAAAAGTCGGACAAGCTCACTAAGCCCAAAGGACGAATTTTGAAAGGCAGGGCCAAGAAGAACATGTTCAAAGGCGCCAAGCCGACGGACAAGTGTCTTCACTGCAATGAGCTTGGCCATTGGAAGTGTGATTGCCAAACCTCGCCGCCTCAGGTAAAGAACTTTCCGTTTTGGAAACAAATTATTCTATGACAGTATATTCCGCTTCATGGATCTTAGACTCGGGAGCTAGTGCTCACATCTGTGTTTCGAATCAGGGTCTGGAACGAAGTAGGAAGCTGGCAGATCGAGAGATCATGATCAACGTAGGAAGCGGACATAGTGTAGCGACGACCCACATTAGATCAAGAACTCTCGTTTTATCTACTAGACATAGTTTACTACTTTCCGATTGTTTAGTTTTGTCCAATGGGCTTAAAAATATTGTTTCTATTCCCGTTTTGAACGGAAACGGTTAAGAGTTTCGTTTTAGTAATAATATATGCAATATTTATTTTGGAAATAATTGCGTCGGAAGTGCAAGTTTACTGAATGTATTGTATTAAATGTTGAACATAAAACAAAAAATGTGAATGCAATCACCAACAAACGAAAATTGGAGTCGAACTTGAGACTGCTGTGGTATCTTAGACTCGGTCATGTGGAGAACAGAAGATTCTCGAGTTGGCGAAACTGGTGTTATAAAGCCGCTTGGGTTTGATCCCTATCCGACTTGTGAATTTTGTATTCTTGGAAAGATGACCAAGTTGCCCTTCATAGGGACTTTCACAAGAGCTGCGGAACTTTTCGGTTTGATCCACACGAATTTTGCGGACCGTTCGGGGTAGCGGCTCGCGGTAACCTCCATTATTTCGTTACCTTCACTGATGGTCACTCTCGCTTCGGCAAGATGTATCTCATGAAGCACAAGTCTGATACTTTTGAATGGTTCAAAGAGTACAAGGCTTTGGTGGAAAATCAGACTGGAAAGAGCATCAAAGCCGTTCGATTAGATCGAGGCGGCGAGTACATGAGCCTCAAGTTGACGAGTTCTTAAAAGAGAACGGGATCATTTCACAGATGGCACCGCCCAGAACATCGCAGTTGAACGTGCGTCCGAACGCAGAAATCGAACTCTGTTGGATATGGCTCAATCTATGCTGAGCTATACAGACCTGCCCATATCATTGTAGGGTCATGCCCTATTGACAGCGGCACACTGAATAGATGTCCTACAAAGTTTGTCGACCGTATTCCGTATCAGATATGGACAGGACGGAAACCGAGCTCGAATCACATTAGAATTTGGGGTTGTCCCGCATTTGTGAAAAAGCTCAAGACAGATAAACTGTAATCGAAGGCTGTGAAATGACGTTTTGTCGGGTATCCTGAGGATTCTATGGGATACCAGTTTTACTTCTACGACAATCAGAGAATCATTGTAGCCCTTCAGGCTCACTTTCTCGAAGAAGAGTTCGTTCGAGAAGGTGGAGCGGGTCGCAAAGTAACTCTTGGAGAGTCGTCAAAAGTGCTTTCACAGACTTCAGTGTCGGAGACAACGTAGAGCAGTGTGACGACCCGCCTTCTACTACTATTTTCTTACACTAACTTACGTGACTAAAGAAAATATAAAATATATCACATATAAAACATAGATAGAATTTTTCGATTTTACAAAGCACACCACACTCAACTATTTTACAATACCAACATTGTTCAAACTTTATATACAATACAAACTTATTTTACAAAAACCAATATAATTAAACATAACGCCCGTCACACAGGTCGCATCCATGTACACACCACCCTCAAAAGTCACCGGAAGTTCCAGAAGGATCAGCCTTACTATCTAAACATTCATATACCGTGTTTGCTGCATCTACAACACATAAAAACATGGGATGAGCTATAAAGCTCAGTAAGTGGAAATATGCATGTATGCACGTGCCAAAATAGCAAAGGCCTCCGCGCCAATGCTTTCTAATACTATTCTTACATCATACTCATTCGTTTCTCATTTTTATCAGGGCCCATAGCTACTTACTAACCGCACCATCATATCATGAGCTCAAATCCTTTACGGATAAAAATACGATAGTGGCCCACGCTGGCTAGGATAAAATTAGGGTTTATCTCCAATCTTATCATTCACCAGGTCGCCCCTCTATCAAATTACTTTCCTGGCACTATAGTTATACTACGTGTCTTCCCAATACCTAAATAATTTAGGTAATATACTCGACGGTTTTACCCCCGTCATGGTGCTTTTGTAGTAGTAGCTATATTCTCATCTATCATATAACTCGCTTTCCATTCGAGTAATACAATGCACGCTCCTCTCTCAAAATACTCAACTTATTTCGTGCGTGCACATGCAATATGCTCCATGTATAATGCAACAAATACTTACCAAACCATTATATATAACAAATCACTCAAGTCACATATTCTCATCGAAGCACATAGTCACATAAAATACGCACATAAATTAATTTATGTGTTGTAGGTGAAATTCCCACTTACCTGATATCCTTAGCTTATTGCACAGTTAAATCGCTAACCTTCGACTCCTAATTATAAAAACATATAAAATTATAATTCATTAATTTAGTTAAAATTTCACGAAATTATTTAAATTTGAAAACCCTATTTTTCGACTTCTAAATTTTAAACCCTAAAATTCCAAATTTTACTTAAGTTAAAAATACCACTTTGATATTTACAAAAATCTCAAATTACACAATAATTTAAATCTCGACATATTATATTATAAAGTTTCAAGATTTGAATAAAAACGAAATCTCGAAATAAAATTTGGTATAAATCTCGACACCTAAACATTTCGACATCTTCCTCGATATTTATAAACAAGAATCTCGATATTCATTGTATAGATAAATTTCGACATTTTCAGTATAACTCTCGACATTGTATATAAGGTCTCGACATTTTCTTAAAATGGATCTCGACATTTATAGATCTCAATCAGTTCGACATTATTAAATAATACCCAAAGATGTCGAAACACCACACACCAAAAATCTCGAAATCATTTCACCTAAGACACATATCATTCGACATTTTCATTCTTTACTATTCAAGGTTTCGACATTTTTCATATTATACAATGAATCTTGGCATTATTAAAGGAGTTTCACTATAGATCTCGATATCAATCATATCAACATCTCACAATCCTATTCGAAATCTTTAACCCCACATGATATATAATATTCATGTCTATATCTTATTTCAGTCGAAATCAATGTCATCTCATAACTCGATATTTTCACTTCTAAAAAAAATGTCGACATCTTACCCACGATTCCACTTCAAATAACAGCTCGACATTTTTAGTAATTTGTCTCGACATTTACCTATAAAAATCTCGGCACTCTCATAAAAATTTCGAAACCCTCTTTGATGACTCCTCGACATTTTACCCGACATTTATCAAAATTTCGAACCAACTAAATATAATCATTTCGAAATCCTTACAAAACACTATTTAATTCTTAACCCATATAATCTTTCGATCAAAATCTTATCTATCATGAACACCTTAATTATCACAAGAACACTTTAAATATCATATCAACTCCAAATGATGTTCTTCTTTTTCAAAAATCAAAAACCCTAAAGAATATAACCTTACATAAATTTCATGTTTAATAACACTTAAATAGACCAAGACCTAATTTAAAATATAAAGATTATAGTAAGAACTCTTACCAAATTCCAAGTTACGTTATGGAAACTATTTCAGTTCTTCACCTCCTTCCTGGACTTGTTCCACGAAAATTTCATCTAACGGATTTCTTTCTTTCCTTATTGTTATATTAAAGCTTTTATTTATTATTATTCCTTAGCTTTAAGTCGTTTTCTGCTTTCCCTTTTAATTTGGAATGTTTGGACTCATCCCATTGTTAATTTTGTAGTGAGTTCAATGATAAAGACGTTTACCAACTCTTTAAACCTTAGAATAGTCATTATTTAATATTACCTATGTTACTAATAATTTCGAAATCCCTATTGAAGATGTCGAAACATATGCTTTGAAAAAAAAATAAAAATTTTGAAGGATAGTTCGAAATTTTCCTTGTTTCCAACTTCATCCAAATTTCGAATTTCTTCTTATTCATTTGTTTCGAAATTTATCCAAAAGAAACCCTAAATTTCTAAATTATCATATTTCGAAATTATCTTACCCACACAACCAAATTTCAAAATTCATCAAACTCAATATCTAATTTCCAAATAATGTTAGATATCATATAGTCACCAAATTAAATAAATACTAAATATAAAATCATATAAACACATAATATGCATGCAAATTTATTGGCCAACTTACTCACGGGACCCGGGTATTACATTCTCCCCCCCTTAAAAAGGATTTCGTCCCCGAAATCAGGTTAGTTGAAACAATTCTGGATAGCGATTTCTCATATCATCTTCACGTTCCCATGTAGCTTCTTCAGTTCACTGATTCTGCCATAACACTTTCACTAACGGAATCTCTTTATTTCGAAGTTTCTTCACTTCATACATTAAAATCTCCACTGGCTTCTCTTCATAACTTAAATCTGACTTGAGCTGTTGATATGGAAATTCATTTCTCAAAACATGATTTGGGTCAGCGACATATTTTCGCAATGTCGATACATGAAAAACATCATGAACTTGTGCCAATGAGGCTGGTAATTCCAGTTGATAAGCTACTTCACCGACTCTTTTAATTATTCTAAAAGGTCCAATATATCTTGGGCTTAACTTACCCTTTCGCCCAAACCGTTTCACGCCTTTCATTGGAGATACTTTTATAAACATCCAGTCATTTAATTCAAATTTCAAAGGCCTACGTCTTTTATCTGCATAACTCTTTTGTCGACTTTGAGCTGTTTGCATTCTTTCTCGTATTTTTGCTATTGCCTCAGTCATTTCTTGAACCATGTCAGGTCCTAACATCGCACGTTCACCTACTTCATCCCAATGTATGGGAGATCGACATTTGCGTCCATACAAGGCTTCATAGGGTGCCATCCCAATAGTCGCATGATAACTATTGTTGTAAGAAAACTCGATCAATGGCAAATATTTGCTCCAGTTTCCTTTTAAATCCAAAATACATGCTCGCAACATATCTTCCAAAGTTTGGATAGTTCGTTCTGACTGCCCATCAGTCTGAGGATGATAAGCCGTACTGAAAGACAACTTAGTCCCCATTGCTTTCTGCAGACTCTTCCAAAAATTAGACAAGAACCGTGAATCTCGATCAAAAATAATTGATAATGGAACCCCGTGGAGTCGAACAATTTCCTGAATATATATCTCTGCGTATCGCTCCAGGGAAAATATCGAACTTATGGGTAGAAAATTAGCAGACTTAGTCAATCGATCGACTATAACCCAAATAGCATCATAACCTTTTACAGTCTTTGGTAGACCAACAACGAAATCCATCGTAATATGATCCCACTTCCACTCAGGTATTGGCAAAGGTTGTAATGTCCCTGCCGGTCTTTGATGTTCTGCCTTTATTTGTTGGCATGTTAGACACTGACTTACGAATGTTGCAATGTCTCTTTTCATTCCCGGCCACCAATAATTTATTCGAAGATCTCTATACATTTTTGTAGCTCCTGGATGTACTGAATATGCCGTCGCATGTGCTTCCGTCATTACTATTTTTCGAATCTCCGCATTATCAGGTACGTACAAACGGTCCTTGAAATATAGACTTCCGTCTTCTTGTATTTTGAAATCAGTTGAAGTTTGCTCCGTCTGTGCATCTTTAATTTTCAGATATAACTCATCATTTTCTTGCACCCGTTTGATTTGTTCCAGTATTGTAGGTTGCAAAGTTAAAGCTGCCAACTTTGCTTCGACTTCTCCCAATTGCACTACCTCCACCTCCAATAATTGTAATTCCGCACTTACAGCTTTTCGGCTTAATGCATCAGCCACCACATTTGCTTTTCCTGGGTGATAACTAATTACACAATCGTAATCTTTAACAAGTTCTAACCACCGTCTTTGCCTCATATTTAATTCCTTCTGAGTGAAGAAATATTTCAGGCTCTTGTGGTCCGTGAAAATTTCACATCGTTCCCCATATAAGTAATGCCTCCAAATTTTTAGAGCAAAAACCACAGCAGCTAGCTCCAAGTCATGAGTCGGATAATTCTTTTCATACTCCTTCAATTGCCGAGAGGCATATGCAATTACTTTTCCATGTTGCATCAATACACATCCCAGACCATTTCTTGACGCATCGCTATAGACTGAAAATCCTCCAGTCCCTGATGGTATCATTAGGACTGGAGCTGAAGTGAGTCGCTTCTTTAACTCCTGAAAACTTTGCTCACACTCCTCGTTCCAATGGAATGGAACATTCTTTCTGGTTAACTTTGTCAGTGTTGATGCAATCTTTGAGAAGTCCTTAATAAATTTTCTGTAGTATCCAGCTAAGCCAAGAAAACTCCATACTTCTGTGACATTGGTTGGTTGAGGCCAATTGTTGATAGCTTCAATTTTACTAGGATCCACAGAAATTCCTTCTCCAGAAACAATGTGGCCCAAAAATGCGACTTGATTCAACCAGAACTCACATTTCTTGAACTTGGCATATAATTTATTTTTTCGTAATATTTCAAGAACTATCTTCAGATGTATTTCGTGTTCTTCTTTTATCTTCGAATAGATAAGAATGTCATCAATGAAAACAATGACAAACTTGTCCAAGAATTGTTTGAACACTCGATTCATTAGATCCATAAACGCCGCTGGTGCATTAGTTACCCCAAAAGGCATAACTAAAAATTCGTAGTGTCCATATCGGGTACTGAATGCCGTCTTTGGAATATCTTCTTCTCGAACTTTCAATTGATGATACCCCGATCGTAAATCTATTTTTGAAAACACCGTTGCGCCTTGTAGTTGATCAAATAAATCATCAATTCTGGGTAATGGATATTTATTCTTGATTGTGATCTTGTTCAGCTCCCTGTAGCCAATACATAATCGCATTGACCCATCCTTCTTTCGCACGAATAGAACTGGCGCTCCCCAAGGAGAAAAACTGGGTTGGATAAATCCCTTCTGTAACAGATCGTCCAACTGTTCTCTTAACTCTTTCAATTCAGTTGGCGCTAACCGATAGGGAGTTCTAGAGATTGGAGCAGAACCTGGTATCAGATCAATCGTAAATTCAATTTCTCGATCCGGTGGTAATCCGGGCAGATCTTCAGGAAATACGTCAGAAAAATCTCTTACCACTGTTACATTCTCTAATTTCGGAGATGTACGTTCCTCCGATTTCACTGCGAAGACTAAATAAGCTTCACATCCCACCTTGATCAAACGTTGTGCCTTTACCACTGAAATTCTAGAAACATTTCTTTCTTTGGTTGTCCCCACAAAAGTAAAAGGCTCATTCCCTTCAATATTAAACGTAACTGTTTTGCGATTACAGTCGATAACAGCTCCATATTTCGAGAGCCAATCCATTCCAAGAATCACCTCATAGTCGTTCATCAGAATAACTATTAAGTCAACAGACAATTCTCTTCCGTTAACTAACACAGGACAATTCCGTAAAACCAGATTGGTTAGCATCGCAACTCCATGTGGAACAGTCACATTATATTCACAATCAGACAGGGTAGGTGTAATCCCGAGTCTCGCCACATATTTAGTGGATGCAAATGAATGCGTGGCTCCTGAATCTACTAAAATGCATGTCGGAAGTTTGTGAATAAGTATAATACCTGCCACCACGGATGGATTAACTTTTGCTTCCTCTGCAGTCAATGTATACACACGTGCTGGCACAGTTGGTGGTTTCGCTTGAGCCATAGTTTGATTTCCTGATGTCTTCTCCGAACATGATCTTGCGTAATGTCCCGTCTTTCCGCATTTGTAACAGATAGCATTCTGTGAAAAACAAATACCCGAGTGATGTCGTTCACACCTTGGGCAAGCTGGCATTGGGGCTGGGGGTCTCCATTGATTAGGATTTTGTTGCTGAGGTGGTCCAGGCCTATTCTGAAAATTTGGCTTTCCACCTTTTGGAAAGAACTGTCGTTTCTGATTACCCCCACTCCACTTTGCTCCTTGCACAAACTTCCGCTTTGCCTCCTGAGCACGAATAATTCGTGTCTCAGCTTGTTCTGCCACCATCGCTCGCTCCGCCACTTGAGCATATGTAGTTCCTTGTAGTCCGGCCATATTAACGTCACGATACAACTCCGGCTTTAGACCTTCAAGGAATCGTTCGACTTTCAGAGCATCAGTACTCACCATATGTGTAGCAAACCTTGACAGTTGTTCAAATTTTCTGATGTATTCCGCCACAGTCATCGCCCCTTGTTTGAGATTAATAAACTCATTCATGCGTTGGGCTCGCACAGGTGCAGTGAAGTATTTATTTCGGAACAGTTCCTTGAAACGTTCCCAACTCATGTTGATTGGATCCTCAATCGCCAAAATAGTGTCCCACCAATGCCCTGCACTTCCTCGCAGTAGAAATGCAGCACACAGAACTTTCTCATTCTCAGGAATTCTGCTATATTGGAACATACTCTCTAATGTTCTAAGCCAATCTTCAGCAGATGTTGGATCAATAGCATCCTCAAAAGTCGGTGGGTTCAATTTACGAAATCTTTCACCAACTGCTTCAACCCTATCAGCCTGAGAAATTCCGTTATTCCTTGTCCCCTCAGAATTTTGCTGCTGAATCAATTCCCGAATCTGTTGAGACTGTTGACGTACTAACTCAGTGAGCTGAAGGATAGCCGAGTCACGATTGTCAGTCTGATTTACATTTTCGCCTTCATGATTGTTTCCTCCGCTGCCTTCTCCTCTAGTTCTAACCATGTTGTCTCTCTTACCCTAACAGTCCCTAAGGCCAATAAATTATGCAATGCAAGAAATTCATAATATCACATAACTTACAATCAAGGCTGTCTTCCGTTCTTTTGAGTGTGTGTACATGGACAGTCTACAGAAACTGCAACCGAAGCTCTGATACCAACCTGTGACGACCCGCCTTCTACTACTATTTTCTTACACTAACTTACATGACTAAAGAAAATATAAAATATATCACATATTAAAACATAGATAGAATTTTTCGATTTTACAAAGCACACCACACTCAACTATTTTACAATACCAACATTGTTCAAACTTTATATACAATACAAACTTATTTTACAAAAACCAATATAATTAAACATAACGCCCGTCACACAGGTCGCATCCATGTACACACCACCCTCAAAAGTCACCGGAAGTTCCAGAAGGATCAGCCTTACTATCTAAACATTCATATACCGTGTTTGCTGCATCTACAACACATAAAAACATGGGATGAGCTATAAAGCTCAGTAAGTGGAAATATGCATGTATGCACGTGCCAAAATAGCAAAGGCCTCCGCGCCAATGCTTTCTAATACTATTCTTACATCATACTCATTCGTTTCTCATTTTTATCAGGGCCCATAGCTACTTACTAACCGCACCATCATATCATGAGCTCAAATCCTTTACGGATAAAAATACGATAGTGGCCCACGCTGGCTAGGATAAAATTAGGGTTTATCTCCAATCTTATCATTCACCAGGTCGCCCCTCTATCAAATTACTTTCCTGGCACTATAGTTATACTACGTGTCTTCCCAATACCTAAATAATTTAGGTAATATACTCGACGGTTTTACCCCCGTCATGGTGCTTTTGTAGTAGTAGCTATATTCTCATCTATCATATAACTCGCTTTCCATTCGAGTAATACAATGCACGCTCCTCTCTCAAAATACTCAACTTATTTCGTGCGTGCACATGCAATATGCTCCATGTATAATGCAACAAATACTTACCAAACCATTATATATAACAAATCACTCAAGTCACATATTCTCATCGAAGCACATAGTCACATAAAATACGCACATAAATTAATTTATGTGTTGTAGGTGAAATTCCCACTTACCTGATATCCTTAGCTTATTGCACAGTTAAATCGCTAACCTTCGACTCCTAATTATAAAAACATATAAAATTATAATTCATTAATTTAGTTAAAATTTCACGAAATTATTTAAATTTGAAAACCCTATTTTTCGACTTCTAAATTTTAAACCCTAAAATTCCAAATTTTACTTAAGTTAAAAATACCACTTTGATATTTACAAAAATCTCAAATTACACAATAATTTAAATCTCGACATATTATATTATAAAGTTTCAAGATTTGAATAAAAACGAAATCTCGAAATAAAATTTGGTATAAATCTCGACACCTAAACATTTCGACATCTTCCTCGATATTTATAAACAAGAATCTCGATATTCATTGTATAGATAAATTTCGACATTTTCAGTATAACTCTCGACATTGTATATAAGGTCTCGACATTTTCTTAAAATGGATCTCGACATTTATAGATCTCAATCAGTTCGACATTATTAAATAATACCCAAAGATGTCGAAACACCACACACCAAAAATCTCGAAATCATTTCACCTAAGACACATATCATTCGACATTTTCATTCTTTACTATTCAAGGTTTCGACATTTTTCATATTATACAATGAATCTTGGCATTATTAAAGGAGTTTCACTATAGATCTCGATATCAATCATATCAACATCTCACAATCCTATTCGAAATCTTTAACCCCACATGATATATAATATTCATGTCTATATCTTATTTCAGTCGAAATCAATGTCATCTCATAACTCGATATTTTCACTTCTAAAAAAAATGTCGACATCTTACCCACGATTCCACTTCAAATAACAGCTCGACATTTTTAGTAATTTGTCTCGACATTTACCTATAAAAATCTCGGCACTCTCATAAAAATTTCGAAACCCTCTTTGATGACTCCTCGACATTTTACCCGACATTTATCAAAATTTCGAACCAACTAAATATAATCATTTCGAAATCCTTACAAAACACTATTTAATTCTTAACCCATATAATCTTTCGATCAAAATCTTATCTATCATGAACACCTTAATTATCACAAGAACACTTTAAATATCATATCAACTCCAAATGATGTTCTTCTTTTTCAAAAATCAAAAACCCTAAAGAATATAACCTTACATAAATTTCATGTTTAATAACACTTAAATAGACCAAGACCTAATTTAAAATATAAAGATTATAGTAAGAACTCTTACCAAATTCCAAGTTACGTTATGGAAACTATTTCAGTTCTTCACCTCCTTCCTGGACTTGTTCCACGAAAATTTCATCTAACGGATTTCTTTCTTTCCTTATTGTTATATTAAAGCTTTTATTTATTATTATTCCTTAGCTTTAAGTCGTTTTCTGCTTTCCCTTTTAATTTGGAATGTTTGGACTCATCCCATTGTTAATTTTGTAGTGAGTTCAATGATAAAGACGTTTACCAACTCTTTAAACCTTAGATTAGTCATTATTTAATATTACCTATGTTACTAATAATTTCGAAATCCCTATTGAAGATGTCGAAACATATGCTTTGAAAAAAAAATAAAAATTTCGAAGGATAGTTCGAAATTTTCCTTGTTTCCAACTTCATCCAAATTTCGAATTTCTTCTTATTCATTTGTTTCGAAATTTATCCAAAAGAAACCCTAAATTTCTAAATTATCATATTTCGAAATTATCTTACCCACACAACCAAATTTCAAAATTCATCAAACTCAATATCTAATTTCCAAATAATGTTAGATATCATATAGTCACCAAATTAAATAAATACTAAATATAAAATCATATAAACACATAATATGCATGCAAATTTATTGGCCAACTTACTCACGGGACCCGGGTATTACAAGCAGTCCGAGAAACCTGAGTTGTGCAGGTCGGGTAGAGTATCTCGCCAGCCTGAGAGATACCGGATGGTCCACATCGAGCACGAGGTTGCTGCGATGGAAGGAAACGTCGGAAACGATCCCACTACCTATGACCAGGCAATCAGGGATAAAGATTCGGAGAAATGGCTTATAGCTATGCAAGCCGAAATCGACTCTACGCACGAAAACCAAGTCTGGACTCTAGTAGATCTCCTAGATGGGTTTAGACCCATTGGGTGTAAGTGGATCTACAAGAAAAAGACTGGATCTGACGAATTGGTTTGACACATACAAAGCTAGGTTTGTGGCGAAAGGGTACAGTCAAAAAGAGGGAATTGACTATGAGGAGACCTTTTCGCCTGTCGCTATGATGAAGTCCATTAGAACACTGCTTGCGATAATGCGCACTATGACTATGAGATCTGGCAGATGGATGTGAAAATTACGTTCCTAAATGGATACCTCAAGGAGGAAATATATATGGAGCAGCCCAAGGGTTTTACATCGCAAGGAGATGCTCATAAGGTGTGCAAACTGAACAACTCCATTTATGGACTGAAACAAGCCTCCAGTAGTTGGAATCTTCGGTTCGATGAAGTGGTCAAGGGCCACGGATTCTTAAAGAACGAAGACGAACCTTGCGTCTGCAAGAAAAACAAGGGAAGCAAAATATCTTTCCTCGTATTATCCGTAGACGACATCCTTTTGATAGGAAATGATATTGGAATGCTCTCGATGGTGAAAGCGTGGCTTTCGACCGAATTCTCCATGAAAGACTGAGAAGCTACCTACATCTTGGGGATTCGCCTTTATAGAGATCGAGCGAATCGTATGTTAGGACACTCCCATGCCCTTTACTTAGAGAAGGTCCTGAAGCGATATATTATGGACAACTCTAAGAAAGGGTTCCTGCCTAAGCGATATAGGATTCACCTTCCAAGGCTATGAGCCCTCAAAGTGAGTTGGAGCGGAAAGAGATTAATGAAATCCCCTATGCATCCGCAGTGGGTAGCTTGATGTACGCGATGCTTTGCACGCAACCTGGCTTGGCGTTTGCTGTGAGCGTAGTCAGTTGGTTTCAGGCTGACCCTGGTAAGGAACATTGGACAGCAGTCAAGACTATCCTCAAGTACCTCAAATGGACTAAGGTTATGATGTTGGTCTACGGTGATGGAGAATTGGAAGTGGAAGGGTATACGGATTCGGATTTCCAGTCAGACATAGACGACCGAAAATCCACTTCAGGGTTCGTCTTTACGCTGAACGGTGGAACGGTGTCTTGGGAAAATTCCAAACAGAGCACTACTGCAGATTCCACCTGCAAAGCGGAGTACATAGCGGCCTCAGAGGCAGCTACGGAAGGTGTTTGGATGAGAAAGTTCTTGGAAGAACTTGGTGTCGTTCCTGTAACAGATAGGCCATTGCCATTGTGGTGTGACAATACTGGCGCTATTGCTCAGGCGAAAGAACCGAGGTCTCACAGCAGGTACAAACATATAGAAAGAAAGTATCACGTACTACGTGGATTCGTTGAGAATGGCTACATAGCCGTGCAGAAGATTGCGGCCGCGGAAAACGTGGCCGACCCGTTCACCAAGTCTCTATCACAGGCAGTGCTGGCTAGACATCTCGAAAAGATGGGTATTAGATACTGCAGCGCATGGCATTGGGTGCAAGTGGGAGATTGTTAGGAATATGCCCTCGAATTCTATAAGAGGATTAGATTGTATAGGCATTAGCTTATTAATCATTCGACCTTTTGTATAATAAGATATTTTCGTGTGTTTATTGAAAGGCATTGTTCGTTTATTCGATGCAAGAGTTCTTTACTTAGCATCCGGTAAAGCACTAAATGAACAAATCCAAATATGTCAAGTTGAGTCACTATTCTCGATGGCACAAGAGAGGAAGGCACCAGTGGACTCTTAACCTCGAACATTAAAGTCCATAAGCCTTAGGCTCCAGTTGGGTGCTAGATAACCGATTATGGCTTATTTGTCGATGACCTATCGTGTGTCGATATCCCGCTTGGAAGCGGAGGTCATAATTTGTGATACGAATCGAATAAAGGGATTGAATCGTTTCATGGACTCTTAATCACGGGTCGTACGGTCGAACAAGGCTTATTACTCAAAGAGTGTCAATGACCGATAACGACACTATAGTAGTCTACGTGAACCTTAGACCGAAAGGGGCTTTGATGGAGTTGACTTTGAAGTCTCGACTTTTACTGGTTCCCCACGACCCGATTTGCTGTTGCATGGGTCAGCGGGCCAGATGCGGTCTTGATAACGATTTGTGATTGCCGGGCTCAGACAACCAAATGCAAATTCACAGTCTCGTAAGTAATCGAGGCAAGTGTCCTTTGTGGACGGCGACGGGAAATTACGAAATCTTTGGCCAAGGTATGAACTAACTCATGTGAGACATGAAGGGTAGTCTGGTAATTTGCCTCGTCTCCGTTTTATCATAGAATCGAGTTTAGTGAGTTTGGCATAGCCCATGGCTCTCACTTGATTGGGACACAACTGATGGGTTTATACGTAGCACTATTATCTATAATGAGGTTCTGAAATAAAGACTGGGTCGAAATTCGCACTCGAATCGGGTTACGGTCCTTCCTTAGTGTCACTCGCGGGATTGGCTAGGTAACTAGCGGAATCTTGGAATCCTCCCTTGCCGATTGAGTCGAACCTAGAGATTCTGGCTTAAAAAGGATCATCAAAGTGTACTGATAAGGAGAGAAAGTGTTTTGGGCCTTAACGGGCCTTGGACCGTTGGGCCGCGCCTTAGTGGGCCTCGGGCCGTTTAATGGGCCGAAGTCGGACTTCGTATGAAACTAACTTTAAGACTTGGGCTTAACCAAGTGCTTAAAAGGCTTGAGGGTAAAGTTGAAATTTAACCTAAGCTGATTTTCGAATTATACCTTGGGAAATAATTTCGAAAATTAAATATATATGGAAATAATATATTTGGAATATTATTTATTTTAAGTTGGAAATTTCGAAATTAATCTAGGATTAAATTTCGCATTTTATATCATATTTAAAGATACTTAGTTTGACTTGGTATTTAAGTTGGTTTTCTAATAATAGCAAGTTTCCTTAAGTTTGGATTTGGAATTCAAAGAGAGTAAAATATGGCAAAAGAATCTCTCCACTTAAGAAGTAAAATTCGAAAATCATATCTTGAGATATTCTTGGGAATTTTCATTCTAGCTTAGTAAAATGGAGAGGTTTCTAGTCCTCTGTAATATTACGACGAGGGATCTATATCATTGGACGAGTTCATAACTAACATGCATCGAAGATTAGCTTCTTCTCAACCACAAGCCACTTTTCACGATATAGATATATTAACACGTTGATACGGGGTACTATAGGCTAAATTTGAGGCAATCAGGCTAAATATCTGGGCTCCAAATAAAAAAAATAAGTCAAATAAGGCTCAAATGGGCTCACTAAGTACTAAAATACGTAAGGTGGGGAAATATTTAGGCTGATGACTCAATCCTAGTGCTTTCTCACCAACGACAAGTGATAAATAAAACGAATACGTAATTACTATCACCAACGCGCGATAGACAGTGGACCTATCGTTTGTAGTGTAGTAAGGTGAGTAAACGAGTATCGAACACGAGGAATAAACTTGATTAATAGTAATAACCTATCGACTCGATATCTAGCCTAAAGAAAGTGCGCAGATTGTTTATACTACGAATTAACCTAACAAGACCCAACCTAAAGCAACGAGAGATTAAGAGAAACGACTAAAACTAGTGAGAGTGCTTTCAGATAATAAGATGTGCTCGAGATTCGAATCCCGCTAGGTACTATCGTTGTAAGACAACAAAATATCGCTCCTACGTGATTCTTAACTAAGTCGCAGGAAATTCCTATCCACTCACATGCTATCGCCCTAGACGCTTGCGGGAATCTAAGATTCAATAATTACTAATAGCGAGGATCGAATATTTGTTGTCGCCCTATACTCGAATCATATCATCTATAAACGGCCTAATCGTTGTTTAGCTGTCACCCTAAACGATTTTCCACACATTCACTTCGACACATTGACATATTAAAGCGAAGAAACACTTTCATAGATAGATAAAAAGTCAAGATACACGAGTCAAGATAAATATATGTCTTAACTACGAATCGACCGTTCATCTACTCCCAAACACAGACGGAATTTAGCTACTCATAATTGATGGGAAAAAAACAAAATAAATAAAGAACTAGGACGAAAGACTCATGATCCTGAGTACCGATGGATCTGGGATGGTATCGTGGATGAATCTTCGTTCCTCCTTCAATTCGGCGTGAAATCGTTGTTGCTCCGTCTCTTGTGCTTCTGGAATGGAATTCTCCGTTCTTCGTGGTTCTTTTTCGTCTCTAATTTATTAGGGTTAAGTTCTGGAAGGTATCCCCCTCTTTTTGAATCGAAATTGGGCTTATATACTAACTTTCGCAGCCTTCACAGCCTGGGACATGGGCCTTCACTGCCGTGACAGTCTCAACTAAGCCTTCACAGTCGTGACTGTCTTCTGCTTGGATTTCGTCGCTCGCTGCTTGTTGTCACGGCTTGTAGCAGACATCTTCGTTGCCGTACCTTTGGTTTGCTTCTCTACCTTCTGTCACGGCCTCGTGCCTGGGTGTTACGGCCGTGAAACTTCCCTGATATATTCATAATTGCTCCGTTTTGCTTCGTTTTCACTCTTTTTCGCTCGAAAGGCGTCCTAAGGTCCAATAAAATCCACATAGGTGTAAATAGAGCAAATAAACGTACCAGATGACTACTGAAACTCTATTATATCACCCATGATACTACAATAAACGCATTAAAATACGTTTATCAAACCTCTCCACACTTAAGCATTTGTTTGTCCTCAAGTAAATTAGAAGTTAGGAAAGGCATCGAATCAAGATGACGGCATAATTGTTCGCAACTTATCATCATATATGGATAGCACAAAATGGAATCAAGCAAACAATCATGGACAACACACTAATGATCGGTACCTATCAACCTGAACTTCCTTAGCCTTACTAATCGAGACTCATACCTCACAAAGGTTCGCTCAAACCACTCAGTGTATAGATTAGTATATCAGTGAATCGCTCAAATCGTGCGCTAGTCCAACCCCTAACATAGGCTTGTAGTTAATCGCATATCTTCTACTTAAGGTGGCAAGTGTAAATCTGAGGGTCTTTTTCGGATCGACATGGGGTCGAATAATAATGATGTGACAAGCATAGACACTAACACACGTAATCCTAAAAGTAGGACACATATACGGCGCAAAGAATATAGCATGATCAAACTGACAATCACATGCCCATCACAAGACTCAACATTCTCACTCTGAAATCCTAGACTTTTCTGCCCGACCCTCTCAACTCAGTTTCCTTTCATTTTCTGCCCCTTCACCTTGATTTTGTGGACTGCCCTTATTTCCTAAACATCAAGGTTTGGCTTTTTGTCACAAATAATACATCGTCACATCGAATTTCGTGTACTTAGTGATACTTATTACCAAAACCTATATCTTGCAAAAGGTTTATGGGGAGGCTGCAAGGGATTGGGTCATTTCAGAAAACGGTCAAGTGGGTTCGAGTCATTTCACCGAATTACAGAGAATAACATTAAATCAGACATTAAAGCAGTAACCCTCAAGTTCGACATTTGCTCTATTCTAATCAACTCAGGGATGATCTCTGGAGGCTTATTTGGGTTAGCGGCTTTTATAATTTACGAGGTGAAAACGAATAGGCTCAGGCTCAAAGTGGCTAACTAAAGGGATTAGTCGTGGTTGGAAATTTTGCCATGGACTTATTTCCTAATGCCCTCGTCATTTCCATACTAACGCACCAAAAACAGTTTCAACACGTATCAGACAGGCAAGTTCTAGAGAGATATAGACTAGGCACGTCACACAACCAAGAAAATGAGCATATGCTCGTCAGGCTTAAACTCTCGTAACGTAAACGGTTATGTGTACGAATCCCTCAAAGTAGCGCTATGTCTGTTCAAGCAGACATGATTAAATCATTCATGCATATCCTAATCGCTCACAAAATTTCATGACATGCAAACCAACTCGATATAAACGCAAACAATCATGTCTGATTTTAATAATTCATGTCTTTCTAACGAAATTAATAGTTCACGGACACGTCATAAAAACAAATTTCACGTAAACTCCCAACCTAATTTCCCCTCCCACACTTAAGACCTACGTTGTCCTAAACGTAAAAATTGAATAAAAGAAAGGGAAAAGAAGGTTAAAAAGAACGAAACTCCCCTAACGAATAAATGACGTGGTCGTGACTGAACGCGTGAAGGTCGCGGTGTCGTTACTCGTGATACGTATCCTGACATAGCTAAAGGGAAAAATAAACGTAAAACAGAATAGTCATAAGACATAGTTATAAACATCATAGTCATAAAAGAATAAAAATAGACACAAAACTAACTAAGCTACTAAATAAAAATAAAAATGAGGCTAAAGGAAAGAAGGGAAAAGATCACTAAGGTGGCGGCGGAGATGGTGTCCTCGGGCAAAGGTGTGCCAGCGAGCTTTGTGTAAGCTTTTTCGTGGCGTCCATGTCTCGAAGGGCCCGGTCGTAGCGCTGCTGCTTCTCACGGTACCGACGGTGGGCTTCCTCGTTCCGTCGCTCGTACTCTTCCTGTCGGCGCCGAGTCTCTTCGTCACGTCGCAGCGCCTCATGGTTCAGGCGCATCATCTCCTAGCACAACGTGTCCAGCTCCGCTGTCGATGCGTATAGGGCGACGCCGAACGAATCGCCCTCGTGATTGCCGGATGAATAGTGGCCGCCGATGTGTCTATGTCCACCGGGTGGGGGCCTTCGATGTATAGCTGGTCGGCGGGGACGTCGTCGTGGTCCGTCTGGCCACGATACATCTCGTGCCAGACGTACACCTTGTTCACGTGAGTCCAGGCGGGTACCTTCACGAGCATCTTCATCTTCACTAGCATCTCCTCGTTTAGAGGGTTGCGCCCGCCGATGACCTCCATCTCGGTGGAGTCCCCGGCCAGAAATTTAGTCCCTAGACGACCTTCGTGACAAATGCGCCCACGGCGATCTTCCCACGGCTCCGGATTTTCGCCTGGGTACTGAAGGCGTGGGCCATGGCCATCCCCAAATGGACCTCTTCGCCTCTTTGCATCTTGGCTAAGTAGAATAGATCACGGAGCCCGATCGCTCCGTGCGATTCACCCATTGGTGTGAGCGACGTCGACAAAAGGCGATGGATGTAGCGCAGCCCTGGGCTCCTGAGCGAGGACGCCTTCGAAGTCTTCATGCTGAATTCTGGCTCGCCTGGTCGTGCGATGTTGGCCCAGCGTGCAAGTCTATCCCCCGGGCTCTGAAGGTAATCCTTGTAGTGCTTGTCTGGAAATGGTGCTTCGGCCCGAAATATGGCACCGGCACTCCAAGTGCCCTGTAAAAGTCGTCTACGTCGATCGTGTGCTCCTCGTTAAATGCCCAGAACTTGACTGTATAGCAGTATTCCTCGTGGGAGAAGGTGGATAGGAACTCCAATGTCAGCGTCTTGTACGCCGGTTCGTCTATGTGAAAGAAAGTGACCCATCCACTGCGCGACAGGTAGTGGGCGACTTGCTGGTAGAGTGGTGCTTCGCCAGCGTGTCGTGGTCGATTTGGTCTGTCGGGATGAACTGCATCTCCCGTAGTCTATTGTACCCGTACCATCTGCGCATCATCAGTCAATTCAACTGGCGTGGTCCTGCGTCGCCTTTGACGAACTGGCGAGCGCGAGGCTGGGTCACGCTGGGCGGTAGTTCGCTGTCTAGGCATATTATCTATAGAAATGCATCTGAGCTCAATAGCAAATAATAACAGAGCAGCCCGACTCGACCAAGGTAGCGACCAATATTGACATTTCTTACTCAATAACACACGACAAGTTCAAAGATGCATTTTGTCGAACACGTGGTATGCAAGGGAAAGTAGTCAATCGAAATCCACAATCAAATCATGCAGATCCCCAAATTCAACAAACTGAGCAAGCCTAACGTGTTATTAGCATGTATTAAACAATGAAAAAGCAAGGAGAACACAAGAAAAACACCGCAATTAACCCCGTCCCTAATTCCGAATTTGTATATAAATTAGGTTTGGAAAAGAAATTCATACCTTGTGAGTTTAACTAAGCATGCTTAGATGAATATAGGTTAGGTGTTTATGAGTCGCCGGAGGTGGGTGGTGGTCGTCGGGGTTGGGTGATGCGACGCGGCAATGGTAGGTGATTGGAGGTGGGTTTTGGGGTGATGGCAGTGAGAGAAGAAAACGAGAGAGAGAAAACGAGAGATAGAAAGAGGGGAAAAGAGAGAGGGTGGAAGAAGAACCGATTTTTAAAGTTATTTTTTTACTCAGCCCGCAAGTGTCACGGCCGTGAAGCGTAAGCTTCTGGCCGTGACAACAGGCAGCAAGTGCCATTTAACGTAGTCACGGCCGTGAAGCTTAAGTTTCTGGCCGTGACAAAGCACTGCGAAGTACTTCGTCGTGTCACGACCGTGACAAATATGTCACAGGCCGTGAAACCTTTTGCGTAGTACTCTAATGCCTAAAACAGAATCGAAAATACGTTGGTTGCCTCCCAAGAAGCGCTTCCTTTACGTCTTTAGCCGGACGTCCATTCGTTCGCTTAGGAGGGCTGGAAGTCCAGGTATAGCACCTCTTTTTCGCTCACGTCTTCCTCGCCTCCATGATAGTACTTCAACCTGTGGCCGTTCACCTTGAAAGTTCCCTGTTCCATTCCTGAAATCTCGACGGTACCGTAAGGAAATACACGGGTAACAGTGAACGGTCCCGACCAACGTGATCTACATTTGCTTGGAAAAAGCCTAAGTCGAGAGTAAAGAGGAGGACTTGGTCCCCTTCCTGAAACTCTCGTCCTTGCCTAATCTTTTTATCATGGTAGGCCTTTGAACGCTCTTTATATATTTGAGCGTTATCGTAAGACGATAAACGCCACTCATCTAATTCGTTGATTTGGAGTTGCCGCTTTCCGATGGCGTCTCCTAAATCAAGATTCAAGGACTTGATCGCCCAATAAGCCTTATGCTCGATTTCTATAGGAAGGTGGCATGCCTTCCCACAGACTAATTTATATTGTGTAGTGCCTATGGGTGTCTTATATACAGTCCTATATGCCCAAAGTGCATCAGTCAACTTATTCGCCAACTTCCTACGGTTCCCTTCGATGGTCTTTCTAAGATGCGTTTCAACTCACGGTTTACTACTTCGACCTGACCTCTAGCTTGGGGGTGGTAAGGGGTGGATAGGCTATGTCTAACCACGTAATGCTATAATGTACGTGCAAACTGGGTATTACAAAAATGAGTGCCTCTATCACTAATTATGCACCTAGGCGCCCGAAAACGTTAAAATAATGCTCGTAAAATCTAACGACTACCCTAGCGTCGTTCGTGGGCAAAGCTTGCGTCTCGGCCCACTTGGACACATAATCCACAACGACTAGGATGTACTTGTTATTATATGAGCTAGGAAATGGTCCCATAAAATCTATACCACATGCGTCAAAAATCTCACATACCAAAATGAAGTTCTGGGGCATTTCATCACGTTTCGAGAGATTACCTGCGCGTTGACACTGATCACACGTGTCAATGTACATTTGGGCGTCTTTGAAGATCGTAGGCTAGTAGAATCCACTCTCCAGCACCTTCTGAGCGATTCGATTGGCTATGTAATGCCCTCCGGTCGGTCCGTTGTGGCAATGCATCAGAATCCGTGTCGTCTCAGGGGAAGAAACACATCGCCGTATCACTTGGTCCGTACATCGCCTGAAAAGATACGGATCTTCCCAAAAGTACAAGTCAAAAAAGAATTTCTTCTTTTGCTGACTTGTGTACTCCTTGGGTAAGACCCTCGCAACAAGATAATTAGCATAATCTGCAAACCAAGGGGTATCGTCGCTTACCACTTGTATTGAGTACAGGTGCTCCTCTGGGCATCTATCTTGTATCGCATTTCAGTCCTTGTGGTATATTTCGGACTCCTCTCGTCGAGAGAGGTGATCCGCCGCCAAATTTTCTACGCCTTCTTGTCTCAGATCTCTATGTCGAACTCTTGAAGGAGTAGGATCCATCTGATCAGCTGGGCCTTGGCATCCAGCCTTGCTAACAAATACTTAAGGGCAGAATGGTCAGTAAACACAATAACCTTTGATAAGATAAGATATGGCCTGAATTTCGAGGCGAACACGACAGCTAACAGCTCCTTTTCAGTGGTCGTGTAATTAGCTTGGGCTGCATCTAACTTGCGTAGTAAATCGGCCTGAAGTGGTTGTCCTTGCGCAGCCCTAACACAGCCCCAACTGCATAATCACTAGCATCGCACATTAGTTCAAAAAGGCAGCCTCCAATCGGGGGCAACCATAATAGGGTTGCGAGAAGTCGCTTCTTAAGTAAGTTAAAAGCATGCAAGCACTCATCATTAAACTCAAACAGTGCATCTTTTTCAAGTAGTCTAGACATGGGTCGTGCAATCTTAGAAAAGTCCTTAATAAACCTACGATAAAACCCAGCATTTCCTAGAAAACTCCTAATCGGATTCACGTTAGAGGGAATGGGTAACTTATCTATCGTCTCTAACTTAGCTCGGTCCAATTCGATTCCTTTAGAGGAAATCTTATGGCCCAGAACTATGCCCTCTCGAACTATGAAATGACAATTTTCCCAATTAAGCGTCAAATTCGTTTCCTCACACTGTGAGAGTACGAGCTTTAAATTAGACGGGCATACATCGAACGACGAACCAAACACCAAAATCATCCACAAATACCTCCATTAAATCACCACCAGCTCGCCGAATATCGCCATCATGCATCGCTGAAAGGTGGTTGGGGCATTGCAAAGACCGAATGGCATCCTCCGGTATGCGAACGTCCCGAACGGACATGTTAAAGTGGTCTTCTCCTGATCCTCGGACGCTATAGCAATCTGCAGATAACCTGATAAGCCATCAAGAAAACAATAAAATGAGTGACTGGATAATTTTTCTAACATTTGGTCAATAAATGGTAAAGGAAAATGATCCTTTCACGTGGCGTCGTTCAACTTCCTATAGTCGATACAGACGCGCCACCCAGTCACGGTCCTCATCGGAATCAAGTCGTTCTTGTCGTTGTGACGACCGTCATGCCTCCCTTCTTTGGGGCCACTTGGATTGGGCTGACCCATGCGTTGTCTGAATGGAATAGATCATGCCTATGTCTAATAGCTTAATCACCTCCTTCTTGACTATGTCTTTCATATTGGGGTTGAGTCGCCTTTGGCGTTGCGCGACTGGCTTAAACTCGTCCTCCATGAGGATCTTGTGTGTACAGTAGCTCGGGTTGATGCCACTGATGTCGGATATCTTTCACGCCAAGGATTTCTTGTGTGCTCTCAACACGTCCAATAGCTGGCTCTTCTGTCCGTCGTCGAGGCTTGATGAAATGATAACTGGTAACCCCTCGTTGCTGCCGAGAAATGCGTACTCGAGGTGGTCGGGCAACGGCTTTAACTCGAGCACTGGTGGCTCCTCGACCGAGATCTTTTCCTCGCACTCGTTGATCGCCATAATCATTCTTGTGTCCTTCTCGCTCAAAACCTGTGATAGACGTTGCACAGAAAAGAGAAATCGAGCTCAAAGGCATCTAAGTAATTACACTCATCGTCATGCTCATTACTCTTTTTCATCGAGTCAGCCATATTAAAAGTAACTTTTCACCATCTACCGTCAAATTTAACGTCTCATTCCTAACACCTATCATGGTCTCGCCTGTAGCTAAGAATGGTCTAGCTAGACTCAACGGGACATTATCATCCTCCTCTATATCTAGGATAACAAAATCAGCAGGAATCACGAACTTATCCACTTTAACTAAGTCATCCTCGATAACACCTCGAGGGTACTTTAACGATCTATCAGCTACTGGGAGGCTCATCCTAGTGGGTTGTGGTTCAACTATTCCTAAGTGCTCGAAAATGGAATATGGAATAAGATTAATGCTAGCACCTAGATCAGCTAAAGCGCGCTCAACTACTAAATCTCCTATAAGGCAGGGAATAGTAAAACTCCTTGTGTCTTTAAGCTTCTTTGGAAGTTTGCTTTGGAGTAACGCCGAGCACTCTCCTCGTAGGCATACCGTGGAACGTGTTCGAGCTTCCTTCTGTTCGTCAGCAGGTCCTTCAAGAACTTAGCGAAGCTGAGCATCTGCGTTATAGCTTCAACAAAAGGTAAGTTAATATGCAATTCCTTACACATACTCATAAATTTACCAAACTGCGCCTCGTCCTTGTCTTTCTTCAACCGAGCTGGGTAAGGGATCTTCGGTTGGTATGGCTTCACTGGTGGCCACTGGATCTCCTTCGCCTAGTCTTTTTCAGGCTCGACTTTCTCCTTTTCAGCTTCGACCTTCTCGACATTGTCGCCTCTAATTTCCTCCACTTCTGGCTCGTCATGGCTCTCGATGTTGGTGTTCTCCTTCAGTTTCTTCTTGGCGGGCACTTCTTGCAATAATCTCTCGCTCCTCAAGGTCACCGCCTTGCAATACTCCTTTGGGTTCGGCTCGGACTTGGGAGTGATCCTTGGTTTCGCCCCGCCAATTGCTTCGCCATCTGGTCAACTTGTTGCTCCAACTTCTTGATCAAAGCGCATGTGTTCTGAGATGTCGTTCGCTTCCATATACTCCTCCATCTTTGTCACTCGACTCTCGTGGGCCGCGGTGGTGTTGCTGAAATTCGTGAGGAACGTCTTCATCATGTCCTTCATCTCCCTTATATCGTCAGATCCTGACCCCGCGGGTGTATTCTGGTATTTTCGTGGCGCCCCGCTTTGGAAACTGGATGGTCTAGGCTGAAATCCCGGCGGTCCTTGCCCCTGGTGGTTCTAATTTCCATACGCCAAGTTGGGGTGCGCTCGGGGCTGGTAACTCCGTTGGCCGTCTTGATAATTCCTTATGTAGTCTACATGTTCTAGGGGATGCCCGAGTTGGCATTCGGACGTCTCGTGGGCTATGCCAAAAATCCCACACAGTGGTGTGTACGGTGTGTGTTGCGATGCGGTGGTCGTCATGGCGTTCACAGACTGTGTGTGCCCGGAGTTTGGAAGTAATTCGCCAATCACCGTCTGCAGGTGAGAGTTTGTCGTCGCGATTTGTTGCTGAAGCGCCTCAAATTTTGCGTTCGTGGCCATCTCTTTGCTCAATCCAAACACGCCTAGTGTCTTAATCCTCGTATATTCCCTCATGAAACTTTTCCTCGAGTAGTCCTCAATCTGATTCCAAGCATCGGTCGCACTGAGCTTCACGAGCCCTCCTCATGCGACTCCGTCTAACATATGATTTATCTGATCATTGAGCCCCTCGTGGCATCGGTTGATCTGGTCTGCATTCTACATTCTGTGCTGGGGGCATTTCTTCAGTAGTGACTTGTATCGCTCTCACACCTTGTCGAGATTTTCTGAGTCCTTCTGGTGGAAGAGTGACATCTCGGTCTTCAACCTTAAAACCTTTGACAATGGGAAAATGGCCAATGAAAGCGGCTCGCAGTTCTTCCCAAGTAGTGATTGATCTTGGCGGAAACATCTCCAACCAGTCCTTCGACCTGAACTTGAGCGAGAATGGAAACAACATTAGCTTGATCGCATCGCTCGAGACCCCATTAATTTTTATGGTGTCTGTCACTATCAGGAAGGCCTTCAGGTGCGAGTAGGGATCGTCGTCTGGATTTCCCTCAAACTGGGTTGTCTGGAAAATCATCTGAAGCCAAGAGTGCTACAGCTCGAAGTTGTTATTCTCGATCGGCGGAATAACGATCGCCGACTCTGTACCGCCTAGTGCGGCATTCTTGAGTAGATCTTGTAGTGATTGCTCCTCCTCTGGAATATTATGGACAGGTACTCTATGGTCCGCCATCTCTTCTTCTGTTTCCTGTCTATCTACAGACGTCTCCTCTCGGGAAATTTCTCCCAACTCTTGATAGCTATCCTCTGAATAGCTAACTATGGCTTCTTGCGAGTTATTGGTCGTGACTTCGGAATCGTATCTGAGTTGCCTTCGTAACTTACGTTCGAAATCTAGATCTCCTTCAACAGTGGGACCCGATGGATGGCCTCGGGTCATTCACTGCTGAATCGTACCTTCAATAAGCAAAAATAAAAAATAGCGAAGAAACAAATAAATACGTCGAAGAATCAACGAAATTAATAATTTCGTAGAAACTCAAAGAATGCAAATAACGAAAACTAAGAAAACGTCAAATAAAAGTGGCTAAAGTACCGAACTACGGTGTTCCTCATATCAATCTCTTCCCCGGCAACGGCGCCAAAAACTTGATAGACATGCGGTCTACTAATGTGAAGTGCAGGTGCGACAAGTGATAAATAAAACCAATACGTAATTACTATCACCAACGTGCGATAGGCAGTGGACCTATCGTTTGTAGTGTAATAAGGTGAGTAAACGAGTATCGAACACGAAGAATAAACTTGATTACTAGTAATAACCTATCGACTCGATATCTAGCCTAAAGAAAGTGCGCAGATTGTTTATACTACGAATTAACCTAACAGACCCCACCTAAAGCAACGAGAGATTAAGAGAAACGACTAAAACTAGTGAGAGTGCTGTTAGATAATAAGATGTGTTCGGGATTCGAATCCCGCTAGGTACTATCGTTCTAAAACAATAAAATATCGCTCTTACGTGATTCTTGACTAAGTCGCAGTAAATTCCTACCCACTCACGAATTTGCTATCGCCCTAGACGCTTGCGGGAATCTAAGATTCAATAATTACTAATAGCGAGGATCGAGTATTTGCTGTCGCCATAACTCGAATCCTGTCATCTATGAACGGCCTAAATGTTGTTTAGCTATCGCTCTAAACGATTTCCACACATTCACTTCAACACATAGACATAGTAAAGCGAAGAAAGACTTTCATAGATAGATAAATAGTCAGGATACACGAGTCACGATAAATATATGTATTAACTACGAATCGACCTAGCGTTCATCTACTCCCAAACACAGAAGGAATTTAGCTACTCATAATTGACGGGAAAACAACAAAATAAATAAAGAACGAGGACCAAAGACTCATGATCTTGAGTACTGATGGATCTGGGATCGTATCGTGGATGAATATTCGATCCTCGTTCAATTCAGCGTGAAATCGTTGTTACTCCATCTCTTGCGCTTCTGGAGTGGAATTCTCCGTTCTTCGTGGTTCCTTTTCGTCTTTAATTGATTATGGTTAAGATCAGGAAGGTGTCCCCCTCTTTTTGAATCGAATTGGGACATGGGCCTTCACGGCTGTGACAGCCTTAACTAAGCTTCGCATCGCTCTCTGCTCACGACCTGGTGCACTAGGCTTCACAGCCGTGATTGTCTTCTTCTTGGATTTCGTCGCTCGCTGCTTGTTGTCACGGCTTGTAGCAGACATCTTCACGGCCGTGAATATCTTTGGTTTGCTTCTCTGCCTTCTGTCATGGCCTAGTGCCTGGGGTGTCACGGCCGTGACACTTCCCTGATATCTTCATACTTGCTCCGTTTTGCTTCGTTTTCGCTCCTTTTCGCCCGAACGCCGTCCTAAGGTCCAATAACATCCAAATAGGTGTAAATAGAGCAAATAAACGTACCAAATGACTACCGAAACTCTATTATAACACCCATACTACAATAAACGCATTAAAATACGTTTATCAACTATATAGGGGCCTACCCACTTACTCTTTAACTTCCCTGGAAAGAGACTTAGCCTTGAGTTGAATAGCAAGACACGATCGCCGACATTGAACTCCTTTTTTATGATCTTCTTGTCATGCTATTTTTTGTTCGCTCCTTATATAACTTGGCATTCGTGTACGAGTGTTGACGAAACCCGTCCATCTCATTCAGCTGGAGTAACCTATTCTTACCTGCTTTTGAGAAATCAAATTTTAGCTTTTTTATAGCCAATATGCACGGTGTTCTAGTTCAACAGGTAAATGGCATGCTTTTCCAAAAACAAAACAAATAGGCGAGGTCCCCATTGGAGTTTTATATGCGACGCGGTATGCCCATAATTCATCATCTAGCTTCAAAGACCAATCTTTCCTTGAGGCGTTCACCGTCTTTTCCAAGATCCGCTTCAGCTCCCTATTCGAAACTCTACCTGTCCACTAGTCTGAGGATGGTACGGGGTAGACACTTTATGCTTCACACCATACTTAGACTACAAATTAGCAAATAATTTATTACTAGGTGAGTCCCGCCATCGCTAATTATTACCCTAGGTGTACCAAAACGCGTAAAAACGTGCTTTTTAAGAAATCGAATGACTACGCGTGCATCATTGGTCCTACATGCTTCTGCCTCTACTGACACATAATCTTCTTCTACCAAGATAAACTTATTTGAACATGAACTAGGAAAAGGTCCCATAAAATCAATGCCCCACACATCGAAGAGCTCTATTTCTAACATGATATTCAATGTCATTTCATGTTTTCAGAGACATAGCACTCGAATGCTGACAATGATCACATGAGGCAACATAAGCATGCACATCCTTAAACAAAGTAGGCCAAAACAAACCCGATTGCAATACTTTAAATGCAGTCATAGTGGGTCCATGGTGTCCACCCGTCAAACCTGCATCACAATGAGATAAAACCGAGCTCACCTCTTCGGCGAGTATACATCGTCCGATTACCTGATCAGAGCAAATCAGGAATGGATCGTCCCACAGGTAGTGTTTCGCATCAGAGAGAAATTTCTTCTGATGATGAAACTCAAGCCTGTGGGAATCTCCCCTATAGCAGCATAATTTGCAAAATCCGCGAACCAAGGAAATGATGTATCGATCAAAGCAAATAATTGTTCTTCAGGAAAATATTCGTCAATAGGTAACTCATTACCTTGCTCATGCGAATTATCTAACCTAGATAAATGATCGGCTATCACATTCCCAACACCTTTTTTATAACGAATCTCTAAGTTATACTCTTGAAGTAGTAAAATCCAGCGAATCAACCTAGGCTTTAGCATTAGCAAATACGTATCTAAGTGCAGCATGATCAGTGTAGATGATAACCTTATTCAACACCAGGTAAGAATGAAATTTATCTACTGCAAATTCCACGCTATTAATACTTTCTCAGTAGTACAATAATTCCTCTGTGCATAGTCCAGAGTATTACTAGCGTTGTAAATGACCTGAAATACCTTATCCTTGTGTTGTCCTAGAACCGTAGCTACAGCACCATCGCTAGCATCGCATATCAATATAAATGGGAGTGTCCAATCTGGTGCGACCATCACTGGGTTGTGGTGACTTTCCCCTTTAAAGTTGTGAATTTAAAAATAGCATCTTTAATAAGTAAATTAGATAATGCCTTAGCTATTTTTGAAAAATCATTTATGAAGCATCGGTAGAATCCTGCATGTCCCAAGAAGCTTCGAACTCCCTTCACTGATGTGGGTGGTGGCAACTGCTCAATCGCGTCAACCTTGGTTCGATCCACCTCAATTCCTTTGTGCGACACCTTGTGCCCGAGAACTATACCTTCATGTACCATAAAATGACACTTCTCCCAATTTAAGACCATGTTAGTCTCTTCATCGTGACAGAACAAATGCTAAATTATCAAGGCATGTATCAAACGTAGACCCAAATACAGAAAAATCATCCATAAATATTTCCATAAATTTCCCAACTACATCATGAAAATAACGAGCATGCATCTCTGAAAAGTAGCCGATGCATTACATAATCCAAATGCCATGTGTCTGTCTATATACAAAAGTCCCATAAGGACAAGTAAAAGTCGTCTTTACTAATCCTCGGGTGCTGTAGAAATCTGATTATAACCTGAGTAATCATCTAGAAAGCAGTAAAACTCGTGTCCAAGTAGTCTTTCTAACATTTGATCATAAAGGGGAGGGGGAAATGATCCTTACGGGTGGCATCATTCAATTTTCTATAGTCTATGCATACATGCCGTCCCGTAACAGTCCTCGTGGGAATCAACTCGTTAGAGGCATTCTTTATAAAGGTCATACCTCCCTTTTTAGGAACAACTTGGGTTGGACTAACCCATGCGCTATCAGAGATAGAGTAGTTAATACATGCGTCCAAAAACTTAATTACCTCCTTTTTCACCACTTCTTGCATCGCTGGGTTTAGGCGTCTCTGTGGTTGTGCGACCGGCTTGTAAGAATCTTCCATCAAAATCTTGTGCATGCAAACGGTCGGGCTTATTTCCTTGATGTCAGCAACCTTCCATGCGAATGCTCATTTGTGTTCTCTTGGCACCCTCACTAGCTTTTCCTCCATTAGATATGTCAGTGGAAGAAATATTCACGGGTAAAGTATCAAGAGCGCCAAGGTAAACATATTTGAGGTAACTAGGTAAAGGTTTAAGTTCTAAAATCGGAGGGTCCTCTATTGACGGTCGAGGTTGTGTGGCTAATGATCGATCGAGACGCTCTACTTTTGGTTTGGCGAGGGTCCTCTAAGCTTGCTACGGTATCGATCATTTCCTCGGACTCGTCTCCGGCTAGACATGCTTCCAATTTTTCCTTATTCCTGAAAATTTTAATATACTCCAAAGCATATGCATCAATACTATCGATAAAGGAACAATAATCATCATCTGGAGGGTGTTTCATTGCTGAGCTTACCATTACCAACATTAGAGCTCTTGCCGTATTCAGAAACGGTCTTCCTAAAATGAGGGGCATGTCCGTGTCTTCTTCCATATCCAGCACCACAAAATCAGCTGGGAAGTAGTACTCTCCAACCTTCACTAATACGTCATCCACTACTCCTCGTGGGTATGTGATCGATCTATCCGCTAGTTGGAGGACCGTAGATGTAGGCTTTGGCTCACCTATCCCTAGCTTTTTCTGAAGTGAAAAAAGTAACAAGTTTCGCTCCTAAATCACAAGGAATAGAAAAACTCCCCCTATCTTTGAGCTTTGGTGGCAGCTTCCTTTGTAACACCTTAGAGCATTCTCATTAAGGGCTATCGTGCCATATTGCTCTAGCTTGTTCCGTTTTGATAGCAACTCCTTGAAAAATTTGGCGTACTTCGGAATCTGCAAGAGAGGTTCAGAAAAAGGAATGTTAATTTCTAACTTCCTAAAAGCGCTCGAGTGCGTATCCGGTTTTCCCATTCGTAATGCCGCGGGATATGGAGGTTGATCTTGACTGGTGGGAGTGGGTCGACCTTCTTTTCCACCGTGAGAGAATGCGGCTCGTCCTCGGCTTCTTCGGCCCACTGGTCATTTCTTTGGTCGTGATGAGCTACATCCGTTTCTGTGAGGTTGCTCTCATCGCCCTTTTTCATCTCTTTTGCTTCCTCCACTTCCTCAGCCTCCTGAGTTGATTTCAGCATCTTCCCACTCCTCAGCTGAATGTCCTTGACGTGCTCTCAAGGGTTCTTTTTGGTGTCGCTTGGGAGTGTGCCTGGTTTACGCTCTGACACCGTATTTGAGAGCTGTCCCGTTTGAATTGTTAAGTCCTTTATTGCAGCCCTTATATCTGGGAAGCCTTCCTAAACTCTCCCTTCTAGACCCTGGAGTCTCGCCTCCGTCTTACGGTTTTGATCGCCTTGAACCGCCACCATTTTCTCCATGGTTATCTCCCAATCGGTCTTTTGTTTTGTTGCTGGCTCAATTTATTGATTCTCAGCTTCTGGAGGCTTCAAGTAGTGCGAGTTGTCATACGAAAAATTAGGATGGCTTCTTCAGTTCGGATCATATGTTTTGGAGCATGCATTCCTCTGCCTATTATGGATGTGATTGACCGTCTCAGGGTCCTGGGAGTGTATTAGGTCTAACCTTTTATGTATGGCTTCGAAATGCGCCTCCAATGAGCTACTTATCTCATGTACTCCATCCGTTCGTCGCTCCAGATCATGCTCAGTATATCTTGCAGGGTAGGCTGCAATTTGCTCGATGGCTTGGAGTTCTTCCTCATCGCCTAACTCCATGAATTTTGTGTGCACTTGCCGTCGACGAATGGCTGCATCTGAACGCTCACAGGTATGCTGTGAGTTTGGGCATTGTCTGAGAAGGCTCTTGTACCCACTCCATGCATCGCTCAGAGATTCGCCACCTTCTCGTTTAACGTCTACTAGCTAGGTCCTTATCTGCTGGTCCTTGACAGTGGATAATGTTTGCCTAGAAAATACTCCACTAGTTACTCCCAACTAGTGATAGATGCATGTGGCAACGATGAGAACCATTCAGAAGCCTTGCCAGTTTTATCACTTTTGTAGAGACGCTTGGATATTTAATAGTTCTGTAAATTTGAGTAAATTTCAAAATATGTAAATTTGCGTCCTCGTTTGTAAGCCCATGAAACTATGCAGAACCCGTCACCATCTGTATAGTAACGGATTTAATCTCGACATGATTATTCGGTCTCGCGGGATGGCAATCGGGTCGTTGTCATAAACAATTCCTGGAAGCGCTCGACTTAGTAAAGTGGGCCGTGGCGGAACCATCTCGTTGTTGTACTGTTCTTCCTCATTTTCTTGATTCTCCATTCTTTGTCTACGATTTCGATTGTTACGCCGACACGTAGCTTCAATTCTGCATCAAATAGCAATGGTACGTTCCTCGAGCTTCGTGTCATGCACTAATAGAAATTGTCTGCAAAAGATGAAAATCAACGTAAGCAAATTGACAAAATAAATAAAAATATAATAATAATAATAATCTATGAAATAAATGTCTAAACTAAAACTCAAAATAAATCCTAATATTAATAATAACGCTATCCCCGGCAACTGCGCCAAAAACTTGACACGCTCAAATACTAGCAAGTGTACTAGGTCATGCAAGTAGTAAAACTGACAAAGTCCGAGTATCGATCCACGAAGACAGCTTAATTCTAAGATATTAAACCTAATTCTGATTTTGACTAAGAAATTTTTTTAAAGTTTTGAGGATTTAATTAAATGAGATAAAAGTACAAATAATAAAATAGACACATATAAAGTAAATGAGATAAAGATCAATTGAAGACGAGTGACCAAGACACATGCTAAGCACAAATAATTCATACGTCTTCATAAAATCTATCCTATCTAACCATCATAAATCTCAGTCAAGGTAAAATTTCCTAAGACAATTGCTACTCGTTTGTCCCGCAATAGCGATCCTATGCGATAGAGAACCAACCCCTATATGTCTATAGGATTGTAGCTTCCACGCACACATTCAATTTCTATGAAATTCCCCGACCTTAAACGCTTTTGGCGCTTAAGGATTCGGAAACCACACATACGAAACCGAATTCCATCTCTGGTCGGTTTCACGTAGTGATGTTCGTGTTTATTGTTCTAACCGGTCTAATCACTTTGTTCGTCTCATAAACCAATCAATAATCATGCATACGCAAGCATTAAACTCAAACTAGGAACACGTGACTCGATTCACACGATCAAATAGGATAAGAAAAATATTAATACGTAGTCATTTATTTGGCCTAACATGACCTTAATCACAAAAGAATCTAAGCTAGCATATTAATAAAATAAAAACTCAAAATTATTCCATGTCGACATAATAGGGAAATAATATATAACTTCGTTTATCACGGAAGGAACACCTCGCAAGCCGTCGATGGTGCTCTTTTTATTTCCTTCATCCGCAAGTCTACTCTTCTCTTGTTCGTTGCTCTCCTCAATGCTCACCTTTTCTCAGTCGCATGTATTCTTTATATAGGAATAGACACCGACTTAAGAGCTAAGTCCAATATTTTTCCCTTATTCGAATCGTTTTTTGGCTAATATATTGGTTAGACTTTTTATTTACTCACATCTATCGTGTAGCATATCTTGGTGGAATTTATAAAAATCTTCTTTGACTTATTCTCCAAGCATAAATCGAATTCTTGTGGTGATTATAGCCCAATTCACATAAATGTGCTTACGATGGTTCGACTTTGGTCCTTTGTTCCTCGATATCTATCAAACAAGAAAAATGCACGTAAGGGTAGGATATCCAAGTTTATTCGAATAAATAACGGCCGAAAATACGCTTTTTAGGGTATAAAAATAGCGTAAAATCCTAACATATCAACTCCATTATAGTTGTGTATATCCGATATTTTCAAATCATATACAAGAAATCGGTATGCTGTACTGTTATGCGCATATCCTATAAAAATGCAGTCCACTGTTTTAGGACTAATTTTTACCACTTTAGGTGTTGGTACGACTACCTTGGCCAAACACCCCCACATTCTCAAATGTTGGTAGGATGACGTCTGTCCTTTCCATAATTCATATGGAGTCTGATTTTCTTTCTTTCGAGGTACCCTATTCAAAAGGTAATTACTCGATAATATAGTTTCGCCCACATATTAAGTGGTAGACTCGAGCTTAACAACATCGCATTCATCATTTCTTTCAACGTGCGATCTATATGTTCAGCAACTCCATTTGATTGATGTGAATACGGTGCAGCCACTTCATGAATAATATCATGCTCCGCACAGAAGTTACCAAATCGGCGATTCATATTCGCCACCTCGATCTCTTCTGACTCGTTTTTTCTTCTTCAATCGTCTCAAAGGTTGAGAAAAGGCTTCAGTTTGTGCAGATATGTCTAATTGCCCCGGTATCGATCCACCACTCCTTTGGATTCGATCCAACCATGCTCACTTTCGACACAACCGTGACAATGCTCATTCCGTCAACCTCTTTGGTAGTACTGTCAATTTGGCGGGCCGGCCGGGGCACCCCGCAGTGGGCCGCGGGCACCCCGCAGCGGGCCGCGGGCCAGGCCTGCCCGCCTATAAAATAATTTTTTATATTTTTTATTTTAGTTTAAAATTTTAATTTAGTAATAATTTTTATTAATTATTGTATTTATTAAAAATTTGCGGATAAGTATGCTATTAATTATGTGGTTGATAATAAATATGGTATTAATTAGATATAATTAATGAGCAATAATTACATTGCCTAATTAATTATATATTTATTTTCTATATAATATAATAATTATGATATTGGCGGGCCGGCCCGCTCCGCCCCGCAAAGCCGCGCCCGTGCCGGCTGGCTCGATGGCGGGCCTAAAATATCGAAGCCCGCCCCGCCACGGGCCGCGGGCCATATTGACAGTACTGCTCCATGGTAATGTCTTTCACCATGTTTGCTTCGTGGCTCCTTTTCAGGAGGCGACAGTCTGACGACTTGTTGCGCAGTTTTCCGCAGTTGCAGCATTCCCTTGAACTTGGACGCCTCCGGTCGCCCCAAGTTTCGCCTTGGGTTTAACCGCGCCTTTGCCCTTCTTAGGGCTATGCTCCACCATGTTACCGTCGGTTCAAATGAGCTTGACACTATCTTTTCTGACCTTGTGTTGTCTTTTTCGATTCTAAGCCTAACAATTAAAATTTCCAATGACATCTCCTTGTACTTATGCTTGAGATAGTTTTTGAAGTCTTTACAGCCCGGCGACAGCTTCTCAATGATAACCGCAACTTGAAAATATTCACTCAGAACCATTTACTCTGCATGCATCTCGTGCAAAATTGGATCCCTTGCACTGACTGATCACAGACTTGGAATCGACCATCTTATAATCAAGGAACTCCGACAACAAATTTCTGTGTGCCGGCATCCTCCGTTTTATATTTTCGGTCAAACTATTCCCACAATTCCTTAGCCGTAGCGACCGCCCCATACACGTTGTACATAGTACCGCTTAGGGCATTTAGGATGTAATTGCGGCATAGGAAGTCAGAATGCGTCCATGCATGAAAACCGCATTTACGACCTCGATATTCATTTCACCTTAACACCTTCGGCTCAACCTCTTTCAGGTTGGTGGCCAGGTTCAGCGTGGTGAGGTAGAAGAGCATCTTCTGCTGCCACCTCTTGAACGTGGAGGCGGTCCCAGCAAACTTCTCGGGCTTCTCCAAGTGGCTGACTGGTACGGTCGGTCTCGTCAATGTAGGCACACCGTTGGTGTGAACCACGTTTTCTTCGTTTCGGTTTGAGCTGTGGTTGTCTGACATCGTAACGAGAGTCTGTTTTAAGATTGTTGGTCCTGTATGGTATAGATCAGGGAGTAGATTCGGACAAAATACGAATAGATATTCGAAGTTTGTGCAAGCACAATTTCCTTAAAACATATTCGCTCCCTCACGCTTGTGCTTTGAGGTTTTACGAGCGTCTATTTCCCATGATACTTCGAATTACTTGGAATTTGTTTAGCACACAACACCACCAACGGCGAACTGGAAGTAGGTAGAAAATGAAAAGGAATTTCTTTTCGAAGGCTTGTGAGTTTTCTTATCTCCTTCTTCTCCATTGAGAATCATCCTATATTTATAGGAATCAAATAATTTAATGGCTATAATGTCTATTTATTACTGGACAATTATGACTTTAAATCAAATAATTTAATGGCCATAAAGTCTCTTTTATTACAGGACAATTATGCTTTAAATCAAATAATTTAATGGCCATTTCAAATGAATGCCCGTCGGACTTCAAGGTATCTTAACGGTCGCTTCTGGTCAGCCTAGCTAACCGGTCACGTATAGCGGTCAGTTCAGTTCGGTCTTAGTCAGTACAGTCCAATTTCACAAGCCATGTTAAATATCGGGAAATAAAATTTAAAACCAGGACAAAATGCGGGTTGATGAGGCCCGTTAGTTTTCGGTCCGGCATTCGTGTCAAGCCAACTTGTTTTCCAATGTGGGACAAAACCCACTTTTATTTCCCTTCAAAATAATTCACATTCGTAAGCCAAATAAAGCTCATGCTTTATTTATCCAACAGTATTCTCCCATCAACGATTAAGATGAGTGACATTTTTCTAAGTAAGTGGTTACAGGAAACATGTGGCCACTTGAGAAGCTTCATTCACTTTAAGCTAAATATATTTTTTCGTAATTACTATTTTTTTTAGTAGTTATGGGATGTCAACCTGTCATCAAAAAGAGGCCTACTGCAATTTTCAATTATCTTTGGCACATGATCCCAGATTGATCTCTCTTTTCCATCATCTAAATAATCATTATCTGCTGTCCCTTGTTGATTGACATCTATAGTTTTATGGGTTAATTACGAGTCAGGCCCTAGTAATATTTTTAACTAGTGTTCAGGCCCCAATCAAATTCCATTTAGTATGAAGGACCTACTTTTCAAAACTCTTAGAGAAAAAGACCCAAACTATGCGATATGACATGTATACCCTCTAACAGATGCAAAATTACAAGCCTTTGCCATCGTCTTCTCCAACGAGCGATTTTCGCTGCAAGCTCGAATCCTCTTAAAAAAACTTCAAGCTCGATTTGTATTGCTAATTTGCAGCTTTAATCGTCAGAAATCGTTGACATTGCAGCTGAAAATGATAAACATAAATCGTTGAGATTGAAAAAAATCTTCAAAAGATTTATGGAAGCTAGAAAACTGATATATACAAATAATAGAAATCGTTGAGACTGTAGCCGAAAATATCAAAGTTTATGACCTAATATGTTGAAATTATTGTTAATTTGATCGTGAGTATGATTTGTATAACTAATTTGCAGCTTTAATCGTCAGAAATAACGAATATAGCAAAAAATAACAAATGCATCATAGATAATAACAAATGTTGACTTAGAAGTAACACATCGCTGAAAGGTAATAACGCCTTGCGTGTCGTAAATAACACATTGTGTATACAAGTAATGGATCGAAAGGAATAAAACGAAAATCACAAACGACGCTAAAAAAACATATGAAAACTGCATAAATCACGTCGCTATTAACTCAATAAGGTTAAATAGACATCAATTTCTCATGGGTACCTCGAATTTATACCGATTAGTTGCAAGAAACGGATATTATATTTTCCCTAAATCGTGTAAAAAGAAATACTTATAACATAACCAAAACTAACAAATGTCTTAAGGTTAATAACAAATGTTGACTTAGAAGTAACACGTCGCCGAAAGGTAATAACGCCTTCGTTGTCGTAAATAACACATTCTGTATACAAGTAATGGATCGAAAGAGATAAAACAAAAATCACAAACGACACTAAAAAACAGATGAAAACTGCATAAATCTCCGCGTTATTGACTCAATAAGGTAAAATAGACCTCAATTTCTCATGGGTACCTCGAATTTATACCGATTAGTTGCAAGAAACGGATATTATATTTTCCCTAAATCGTGTAAAAAGAAATACTTATAGCATAACCAAAATAACAAATGTCTTATGGTTAACAACAAACGTTGAATTAGAAGTAACACGTCGATGAAAGGTAATAACGCTTTCTTTGTCGTAAATAACACATTCTGTATACAAGTAATGGATCGAAAGGGATAAAACAAAAATCACAAACGACACTAAAAAACAGATGAAAGCTGCATAAATCTCAGCGTTTGTGATTGAGTAAAGTTTTTCCGTCCTCAATTTCAGATGGGTGTTACTAATAAAGACGAATTTTTTATGTATCGAATGAATTCGTGCTTCCACCCCCAAATAAAAAATTTCGTTCAGGAACCAATTCAATATCGACTTCAACGGCCGAACAAGGTAAAAGTGATTGAATAAGATAAAATCGAGTCAAACGAGTCTTAATATTAAAAGAAAAAAGTAAGTCGATAACCATGAAATTGAGAAAATTTAGCTTTCTCTAAGACTAAAACGTTTTTTAAGTAAGTAACAGTTTACCCAACAAATATAACACATATACATGTAAAGAAAAACACTTCATTGAGAATATTCTAGAAGGTTCTGGATCGTCAGAGAATTTAACAGAATTGTCAGAGAATATTTACAGGACTTTCTTAAAATTGTACTACATTAATTGGAAATAATAACACATGTTAGGTAAAGAAAAACAACACGAACTCAACTAATAACACCTTGTTCACTGATACCTCATAAATGCTGTTCAGTACCACGTCAATAATTCGATTAATTCGTACAAAAATACACTTTTATTTTGGATGTTTAATATGGATGTTCATGTAAATATATAATTTGATGAAGTTTAACCACCACATTCGTTTGAAAGACACATTAAGCGAAATTTGATGTCAATAGACGAATATTGATCTCAATAGATATATAAATATATAGTCATCCATTGCAAAACATAGACTATCACATCTTTCAATGGAACATAACAATATGAATTGCACCACGAACATGTTCAAACATCAACATTAAAGTACTAATAACATTTATAGACCACAAACACAAAATACGAAGCTCAAAACCCTAAATTCGAGGCCCGAAACCCTAAACCCGAAACCTAAACCCCGAACCCCAAAATTTTTTTAAGGTTGTAGAATACTTGCACAAGTCGTGGATCGTTCTCCCAAAATTTCATGTCGTAAACCCTTAATCTTAACCTCGAACCCGTAAGTCCTCAACCCCAAAAACTACCCAAAAACCCTAGCGCATAGACGATAACAAATTATCCAGAAACCCCAGTGCATAGACGGAAATTTTATAACAAATAACATTGTATTGGTAACAATTAAACCATTACGTGTACCACATTAAACTGTCCAGAAATTTTTTTGTAATATCCCGCCGAACAGTTCAGAAATTCTACGATGGCGCGAGAAACTTTAAGGCTATGGGTCTCTCGAATCGACGTGTATTGCCTTCAATTTCAACTAGAAACATGCTTCTCTACAGATATTTTTATTGTTTGCGTCAACAAAATTTTAAGATTCCGTCCCGACACCGTCGCGCTCGTGAGATCCGCAACAGAGAAAGCAATATTAATTTGTAACTGGATTTAACCAAGGCAACTATCGATATTATTATATGTGATAAACCCAAATCATAGAAATTGCTAAGATTGCAGATGTTATGACCGTATATGTTGAAATTATCGTCAATTTCATATGAATGTTGGTAAGTTTAACAAAATAACAAATGTCTTCAGAGTAATAACAAATGTTGACTCAAAAATAATACATCGCTGAAAGTTAATAACGTCTTGTTTGTCGTAAATAACACATTCTGTATACAAATAATGGATCGGGATAAAAAGAACGAAAATCACAAACGACACTAAAAAAAACAAATGAAAACTGCATAAATCACGTCGTTATGGACTCAATAAGGTAAAATAGACCTCAATTTCTCATGGGTACCTCGAATATTATACCGATTTGTTGCAAGAAATGGATATTATATTTTCCCTAAATCGTGTAAAAAAGAAATACCTATAACATAGAAAAAATAACAAATATTTTATGGTTAATAACAAATGTAGACTTAGAAGTAACACGTCGCTGAATGGTAATAACGCCTCATTTGTCGTAAATAACACATTCTGTATACAAATAATGGACCGGAAAGAACGAAAATCACAAACGACACTAAAAAACAGATGAAAACTGCATAAATCACGTCGTTATTGACTCAATAAGGTAAAATAGACCTCAATTTCTCATGGGTACCTCGAATTTATACCGATTAGTTGCAAGAAACTTATATTATATTTTTCCTAAATCGTGTAAAAAAGAAATACTTATAACATAGCAAAAAATAACAGATATCTTATGGTTAATAACAAATGTTGACTTAGAAGTAACACGTCGCTGAAAGGTAATAACGCTATGTTTGTCGTAAATAACACATTCTGTATTCAACCAATGGATCGGGGGAAATATAACGAAAGTCACAAACAACACTAAAAACGGATGAAAACTACATAAATCTCGGCGTTATTGACTCAATAAGGTAAAATAGACCTCGATTTCTCATGGGTACCTCGAATTTATACCGATTACTTGCAATTTATGTCGACATCTAGATTCGATTTACCATTATTTGTTCGAATTTGCACCCTAATTAGACAAGCAAATTCTACCTCGTGCATCGTCAATATCATAATGAATCCAACATGACATGTCGAATCGGTTGGATTGGTCAATCGGATTTTTTTGTGCTCGATTTGGTGTAAGAAAAATGAGTTCGAAAATAATTCTGTTGATAACGTTTTGCAGTAGCAAAGTAACACAATGTTGTTGAAAAATAACGTATCTGTTTTGTATAGTAACACTATGCTGTAACTGTATAACATATAATGAAGTAAAAGTAACGCTTCATATAAGACCAAAAAAGCACGTCGTGACTTTCGCTGGAAAAAAAAAGAACAAAGGGTATTTTCGTCAAATTCTATTTTTTGGTCATTTACTCGATTTTTTACAAAACAGTGGGTCTCTTAAACTTATTCATTTTCTGACAGGGTCTGACAGGTAAATGAAAAATTTAGGGGGGCCTGAACAGAAATCTTCCCTAGTTTTATTACCAATCTGAGAAAATTAATGAAAGGGTAAATTCCTTATCAGTCCCACTTGAAGTTTAAACTTCCTCTTAAATACCCCTCGAATTATTTCTTCCTGTTCAGTACCCTTCTGTTAAAAGTTTCCTATTTAATACCCAAAATGCTGGAAAAGACGAAAATAACCCTTCCTTAAGGATTTAAAAAACTTTCAGATTATTACATCACATGTAGAAGGTATTATACACATGAAAACAACTAATTATACCCAAAATCGAACATATAATTCTACCAATAAAAATAGATATTATACCAATTGTTTCAATTTTTATACCAAGTCAAATTTAAAATTATTATACCAATTGTTATTATTATTATTATACCAACAAATAGTGTTATTATAATTTTTATATATGAAATAATCTTTGTACATCATACCACGAACGGCAGATATTATACCAACAAAAGGGAATATTATACCAACAAATATTCAAATAATTATACCAATAAATTCAATTAGTATACCAATAAACTCATTTTTATATTATTATTATTATTCCATTCAATTTTTTACTATTATACCAACAAAAGATCGCATTATACCAACTGTTTTAGCTATTCTACCCGAATTACATTGTATAACATCGTACCAAAAAACTTGTTTATTATACCACGATATATTTGACTAAATGTGCATATAAATATACCAACACATGATACGATTATACCAACAGTTTTGGTTATTATACCAACAAATACTGAACGATTTTAACAATTATTATACCAATAAAAGATCTAATTATACTAATACAATTGGTTATCCTACCCATACACAAGATTATTTTACAATTAGAGGATCTAATTATTATGGTATAATTTACTCAGTTTCTGGTATAATAGCAAAATTAGTTGGTATAATCTCCAATTTTGCTGTATAAAATTAATATAACTATATTTATTGGTATAATAACGAAGAAAAATGGTATAATAACGAAAACATATGGTATAATTTTCACAATTTCTGGTATAATTGCAAAAATTAGTTGGTATATTATTCAATTTCGCTGTATAAAATTAAAATAACAATATTTATTGGTATAATAACGAAAATAGATGGTATAATCTCCTCAATTTCTGGTATAATAGCAAAATTAGTTGGTATAATCTCCAATTTTTCTGTATAAATTAATATAACTATATTTATTGGTATAATAACGAAGAAAGATGATATAATAACGAAAATATATGGTATAATTTTCACAATTTCTATTATAATTGCAAAAAATAGTTGGTATATAATTCAATTTCGCTGTATAAAATTAAAATAACAATATTTATTGGTATAATAACGAAAATAGATGGTATAATCTCCTCAATTTCTGGTATAATAGCAAAGTTAGTTGGTATAATCTCCAATTTTTCTGTATAAAATTAATATAACTATATTTATTGGTATAATAACGAAGAAAGATGGTATAATAACGAAAATATATGGTATAATTTTCACAATTTTTGGTATAATTGCAAAAATTAGTTGGTATATAATTCAATTTCGCTGTATAAAATTAAAATAACAATATTTATTGGTATAATAACGAAAATAGATGGTATAATCTCCTCAATTTCTGGTAGAATAGCAAAATAAGTTGGTATAATCTCCAATTTTTCTGTATAAAATTAATATAACTATATTTAGTGGTATAATAACGAAGAAAGGTGGTATAATAACGAAAATATATGGTATAATTTTCACAATTTCTGGTATAATTGCAAAAATTAGTTGGTATATAATTCAATTTCGCTGTATAAAATTAAAATAACAATATTTATTGGTATAATAACGAAAATAGATGGTATAATCTCCACAATTTCTGGTATAATAGCAAAATTAGTTGGTATCTCCAATTTTCTGTATAAAATTAATATAACTATATTTATTGGTATAATAACGAAGAAAGCTGGTATAATAACGAAAATATATGGTATAATAACGAAAATATATGGTATAATTTTCACAATTTCTGTTATAATTGCAAAAAAATAGTTGGTATATAATTCAATTTCGCTGTATAAAATTAAAATAACAATATTTATTGGTATAATAACGAAAATAGATAGTATAATCTCCTCAATTTCTGGTAGATAGCAAAATTAGTTGGTATAATCTCTAATTTTTCTGTATAAAATTAATATAACTATATTTAGTGGTATAATAACGAAGAAAGGTGGTATAATAACGAAAATATATGGTATAATTTTTACAATTTCTAGTATAATTGCAAAAATTAGTTGGTATATAATTCAATTTCGCTGTATAAAATTAAAATAACAATATTTATTGGTATAATAACGAAAATAGATGGTATAATCTCCACAATTTCTGGTATAATAGCAAAATTAGTTGGTATCTCCAATTTTCTGTATAAAATTAATATAACTATATTTATTGGTATAATAACGAAGAAAGATGGTATAATAACGAAAATATATGGTATAATTTTCACAAATAATTGCAAAACTTAGTTGGTATATAATTCAATTTTGCTGTATAAAATTAAAATAACAATATTCATTGGTATAATAATGAAAATAGATGGTATTGTGTTGAAGTTATCATTAAGGAATTATAACTATATTCTTTTCAAGTTGGTTCGATGTTATTATGTTGAACTTATCATTAAGGAATAATAACTATCTTCTTTAGGACAATTGTTGAACTTGTTTGTTATACCAAAATCGATGATTGCAGTGTTGAACGATTGGCATCAGTGTTGAACTATATTTCTAGTAGAATTGCAGTGTTTATAATGTTTCTTCGAGGGCATCAGTGTTGAACTTGACTGTTATACCAACATCAAGGAATTATAACTATATTATTTAGCAAACAAACTTGATTGTTATACATAGGCTTTCACTCTTGCTATAAAACAATCGTTACAACTATTATATTCGATCGAACTAATAATTTGGTATAACTAATGCAATGCAATGCTCGATCGAACTAATAATTTGGTAGAACTAATGCAATCGTCACCAATGCAATGCTCAACATACAAAGATTATACCAATTGTAAATTTGGATCAAGTAGAAAACAATGAACTATGTTCTTCGATGGCAGTTGGTATCTTTCATTCACTGTCAATATGCTTTTGTCAATGATTGATTCACTGTAAATTGGTCGAAATGCAGAATCATTTCTATCCTTTGATTTGTATATCAGTCGAATCATGTCACATATGGTCGACATCTTATTCTGAAACTAGTTGACTCAACATATGAAATACGTTCATCAATCAATCAATCAATCAATTTATGATGTTACTTTCACGACGTGTTTTAATTATATATTGGTACTAGTATAATTCGTTAGACCAGAAATTGAATTATATACCAACTAATTTTTGCAATTATTCGTGGAAATTATACCATATATTTTCGTCATTATACCATCTTTCTTCGTTATTATACCAATAAATATAGTTATATTAATTTTATACAGAAAAATTGGAGATTATACCAACTAATTTTGCTATTATACCAGAAATTGAGGAGATTTATACCGTCTATTTTTGTTATTATACCAATAAATATTGTTATTTTAATTTTATACAGCGAAATTGAATTATATACCAACTAATTTTTGCAATTATACCAGAAATTGTGAAAAGTATACCATATATTTTCGTCGTTATACCATCTTTCTTCGTTATTATACCAATAAATATAGTTATATTAATTTTATACAGAAAAATTGGAGATTATACCAACTACTTTTGCTATTATACCAGAAATTGAGGAGATTATACCATCTATTTTCGTTATTATACCAATAAATATTGTTATTTTAATTTTATACAGCGAAATTGAATTATATACCAACTAATTTTTGCAATTATACCAGAAATTGTAAAAATAATACCATATATTTTCGATATTATACCACAGTTCTTCGTTATATACCAATAAATATAGTTATATTAATTTTATACAGAAAAATTGGAGATCATACCAACTAATTTTGCTATTATAACAGAAATTGAGGATATTATACCATCTATTTTCGTTATTATACCAATAAATATTGTTATTTTAATTTTATACAGCGAACTTGAATTATATACCAACTAATTTTTGCAATTATAACAGAAATTGTGAAAATTATACCATATATTTTCGTTATTATACCATCTTTCTTCATTATTATACCAATAAATATAGTTATATTAATTTTATACAGAAAAATTGGAGATTATACCAACTAATTTTGCTATTATACCAGAAATTGAGGAGATTATATCATCTATTTTCGTTATTATACCAATAAATTGTTATTTTAATTTTATACAGCGAAATTAAATTAGTTGACTTGTTGGTTTAATGTTGATGTCTGTGAGTTTTTAAGTACAATAACTGAAACAGTTGGTATAATATCAACTTCTGTTAGTATAATTGTCAGAAATTGGATTGAAACATCATAATGTAATAAATTGGTTTGTTGGTATAATATTATGCTCTAATGTTATAATTTTCAGAATATTTTATGGTTAAATGTTCGTATTTGTTGGTATAATTGTCGGTCTTTGTGGTATAATTTGAGTATTTCAGATTTAACAATAACTTAAAATTACATTATTTACTGGTATAATGTTGATATCATATGGTATAATTAACTATTTTTTGGTACAATTTTTTAATATTTTGTTGGTGAAATTTTGGATTTTGATGGTATAATTTTCGTCTTTGTGGGTATAATGTAGAAAGATCAATTCGTATGATAACTCTTATTTCTTAGTATAATTTTGACATCTATTGGTATAATACTCTTAAATTTAACTAGATATGATAATGTCCACTGTTGGTATAATAACTATGTCTATTAGTAAAATAGTATATTTCTTCTGTGGCATAATAACATCTTTGTTGGTAGAATAATCGCGTCTCATGGTATAATATTCTGAAAATTGTTTTGCAATTGTAAAGAAAGGTTATTTCCGTCATTTCAATGTTTGGGGTATTAAATAGGAAACTTTTCGCAGATGGGTACTGATCAGGAAGAAAAAATTCGAAGGGTATTTAAGAGGAAGCTTAAACTTGAAAGGGGACTGATAGGGATTTTACCCTTAATAAAATAACAAACCCCCCAAGGTTATTGCGTACCTAAATTAAAAAACAAAAAGAAAAAGATACTCTTCGTACAAAGTAGAGAAAGAGTGCAAACAACTCAAACCCCTTCAAGTCAAACAGCGGTGGTTACGCAGAAAAGTATTATTTTTTATTTTTATTTCCTAAGATTCCATTTCCAATTTCTTACTTCACGGTTCGTTGTCACTTGTCAGCATAAGCAAAAAATTGAAAAAAAGCTTAGCCAGCCCACATGTCACTTCCGTTTGAAAATGACACTGGAAAAAAAATAATATATATATACATAATTTCTCATTTACTCTTTTATTTCTTGTCCGTTTTCTCTTCTTGATATGTGTGCTTTCTTGATTCTTGTTTTCTACACAAAACCTTTATTTCAGGGAAACTTGTGGTGATTCGATTCAAGCTGTTAACCATTTTCCAATTTAATTATTAAAATATCTTAATAAGGGTCTCACTCGACCATAGGAACCAAAAACATACCCAATAAAGAAAAGAAACATTTCACAATAACAATACTTTGTACACTGAATCACGTATGATAGAAAGAAAAATATAATCATCACAGAATATATATAATACGCAAGAAATAAATAAAGATGCTCAATTAAAATTATGCTGCTCTAGCCATGGCCAGAACCCAGTGTGTTCCTCCATCCCATTACAGAAGATATTACACAAGCTTCCTTCTTCCTTAATAACACTTACATGATTATGATGATCCATTTCCTTCGTCGAAGTAATAACACCATTGGGATTCATCTGAAACAAATGCTTAATCCCTGGAGAGCTTTGCTGGCTCGCTAATAACGCTGATTTGCTCCCAAAATTCGACAGCTTTGGGCCGTCATCAATATGATCTGTTTGATTATTATGAGCAGTTGAAATATCGAGCTTGATATTCTCAGAGCTGTTCTCACTTCTGTTACTGCAAGAACCTTCCGTGTCTTTGTTGTTCAAGTTTATAGACTGTGTCGGCAAGTCTCTGTTATTACTCTTCAGAGCCATTACCTATTATATCATGACAGCAAATATAACCGTTGCTCATCAAAAGATAACATCTCTACAAAACCCTGAATTCACAACACTATCAGACAATAACCTCGGCATGAAGCTTCTGATTCTGCGACTGCAATGAATCGTTCTCAGCCTTAACAGCGTCGAACTGCCTCTTGAGAACCTCGTAATCTCTCTCTAACTGCTTTGTCTTCCACCGAGCTCTTCTGTTTTGGAACCAAATTGCGATCTGCCGAGGTTGAAGGCCTAGGGTTTTTGCGAGCTGCATCTTTCTCTCGGGCTCGAGCTTGTTATGGAGTTCGAAGCTTTTTTCTAGCGTTCGAACTTGCTCTATGTTGAGCCTCCTTTTCTTCTCTCCCAACTGAGTCCCATCGTCTGATAAATCGTCTTCTCCGCAGCCATTATTGTCGATTTGATGATGGTGATGGTTATGGTGATCTTCGTAGGGGTCTAAATTAGGGTTCATCAGTGACATGGATGGTACCCTCTTTCCTAGTAGAGAATGGGCTACGCCGCCTTTCGTTAACAAAGTTAGAACCAAGAAAATGAAACTAATCACTACGGAAATATAAGCGTATCAATTATTACATATGATCAAGAACGTAGAGATTTTATTATTACCATGGAACTGATCTTGAGGCGTGCAAGAAGAAAGGATGGGCTGGCTTTGATCTTCATGGTGAGGAGTTTGAAGCACGAAATTGGAATTGAAGAAATCCATTAATGACTGTAATTATCAGCTTCAATGCAGCAGATGAAAGAGATCATCAGTCAGAGACTATGAAACAGTGCTTTGTAACGTCGTCTACCTATTATGAGGAGTGAGTCTGCCACTCATCCTCCTCATATATTTTTATTTTAGAATAGATAAAAGAGAGGTTTTATGTTTTTAATGTATTCAAAATTAAGAAATTACTATAACAGCGTTACAGTGATATATAAATTGGTGAATATAAAAAAAGAAAAAAAAATCGAAGGTGGTTAACTATATTATTATATTGGTGTGAGTGGGGTGCGTATATTTTTTCTACACGGACAGTTGTCATTGAAATTTTCTTCCGAACATGGGAAGCTGACGTTTCTTGTATTGTATAGTATGTCTAGGTTTCTTTAATATGCTAAAGAAATAGATAGGTGAGTTGAGGGGGAAAAATATATTTATGCACATGCTATTTGTTTTATTGAATTATAGTCGATGATAAAGATGGTTCTCTATTTTCCTTTGTTTAATCATACATGTACTGTAGCTAGTTTACTCGTGAACATAAATTTGGATATGAGCTTCTCAAAGCACAATGGATGTATATTGCAGTTATAATGTTGAAATTGATATACATATATAGATAATAATATATATATATATATATATATATATAAATATATATAAATATATATATAAACGACCTGGAATTTTGTGGTGCTCCCTTTATATGAGCACCTTGCGTGGACACCTGCAGATGTTGCACTGATTCGTGTCATGTCAAAATCTCACATATCGATATACGACGTTATGCCGTGTTAATTATGACACATTCTATGTGTCATTGATCAACTTCTCGGATGATGATGTGGCATATTAAAGCCTTACATGACATATGTTACGTGTCAATTAAATAGATTAAGTCAATACGTCGCATCAGCCGAGATGTCGACTAATGACACCTAGAATGTGTCAATTAATAAGACATAACTCGAATGTCGATGTGAACTAATCGATGCCATGGGAGATAAAGGGAATTTTATATTACACTTTATGACCATGACTTCCCCTCCATCTATCAAAAATATCACCAATTAAAGTTATAGTGGAACCACACAAGTAATTAAGGGGATTGTATTTTTCCTATAACTCGTTCCTAAGATACGGATTGTATTTTTCCAATAACTCGTTCCTAAGATACGAATTACCAAAAAAAGATATACATACTCACATACATATGTGTCGTATTCTAATTAATTTAATTATTTAGGCAGTTGTTATTTGTCATTCACGAGCCAATATGGATGGGTCCATTTTGGATGGCAGTTTTTGCAAGCTGAACCACCAACAAGCATCGTGTACTTAGCCAGCCTTTCCTAGGGATGGCAATGGGCGGGTTCGGGGCTGGTATTGGACATACCGTCCCCATACCAAATTCTTGTACTTAATACCATCCCCACAAATTCACCACTTATGATGAGTTGGTTCGGGGATGGGTAATCACCATTCGGGGATCGGGTTCCCCGTGGGACATTCGGGTTCCCCATATTCATTTATATCCAACAAAATTTAAAAAAAAATTGCAACAAAAAAATAAACTAAGTAATATAGGCAAATTTAAAATATGATATTGAAGTATAAAAAATTTAGTATAATATATGATTGAAATATGAGTGTATTGTGACGAATACATGTTGAGAGTAGTTTTTTCTAAATAATATTGAATCTAAAAAGATTATCTCTTAAAAATCTTTTATTCAAATATATTTTATATTATTTAGTAATAAATCTAATCGGGGAACGGTGAATCACCGCTTGACTCAAACGGGGCCGGGTTCGGGGCCGGGGATGGGGTTAAAAACATGATTACCATCCCCATCCCGTCCCCGTTCTTTCACCAACGGGGAATCACCGTCAACTCCCCATCCCCGTTTTGACCGGGGATTCCCCGTCCCAGTAGCCTCGGGTCCTGACGGGGATGGTTCACCGTGGGAATTTTGCCACCTCTAGCCTTTCCTTTTCCCATTCCTTTTATCAGTTTCTCTGCGATTTCTGAAAAACAGTGAGTCAATCATATATACATAGATACAATATATATACATATCAGTGAAGATTTTGAAGAGGCAATATTATTAAATATATTATTAATGAATGGCCATAAATTGACTGAGGTGGTACTTTGCTTTTTGGCAAGAATGCAAGCGAATATACATACGTATGTCTGTGTATATATAATAATTTGTGCGTATCAATAATATTGATATTGACACAACTGTAGGCCCTTGGCAACAGTAATGGAAATTACTAGTTTAAGAAGATATTGTGACACTTAATTGAAAAAAAGGAAACATATTGGAACCCACCAAACTTTTTGAATTGAGTGATAACTGTGGAAATGGACCCAGTTCGATTAGTTTATTTGTATATATTTATTTTCGAAAAAAAAAAAGAATTGAAATGAATATATAGAAGATTTGAGCAAAGACAAGCAAGGTGGATCAGTTGGGAGCACATGACTGTTATTAGTTGGAATTTGTAATATGAGAGAGAGCGAAACGGATTCTTCTCCACTGGAATGGGGTGTGTATGTATGGATCCATGTTTGGACTCCTGCTATTCTATAATTATACGTATTTATTATCTTAAATACAAGTCAATATATGCCGAGATTCTCGATTCTATCTCAAAATATTAAAATGATAGTATTCATTATTTAAGCTCCTAGTTTCTCTAATTTACATAAGCACAATTGAAGGTAATTGGTATCTATATACTACATAAAAACGATGAGGATTAATAGTAGCGGCCCACCCCACAATTAGGAACCTGGACTGCAACCCTCTTAGTTTGAATTCGAATGATGTGACTACCGTTCTTTGTGAGATTTGTAATAGATCACATGAAACGTGGGACTAATTCGTCCAGCGGAAGTCGTAGTCGACGTTGTACTATGACGACGTTGTGTGATGATAGCGGCCTGACCACGGAAAAAAATAGTAGTTTTGATATGTTAGTTGTAATTAAATTTTACCCTTTTTTATATACTAGGTTGGCCCCCGTGCGATGCACGGGGTAGTTTGTTGCCATGCAAATTGAAGCATTAGTCAATAAAGATCGTTTTTTCTTACAGTTATGTACATAGGTCATTAAATTTGTTATTGAAAGCTTCACTGTAAGACCGCTCATTTGCTCGATTGGACTGTAGAAGGCTGTACCGATTTGTTTGAGTGTACGAATATATGTATTCTGTGGCCACATATAAAGCTGTTGTCTAATTTATAAAGAGTTGACACTGTCATGATCAGAATTTTAGAACAGCTGGAAAACACTATGTTCGGAAGCTAACTAAGAAGTTGAGCTTCAATGTCGACATTGTAAACAGCGGATACGCAAAGCAGTTATGATAAATGGTGTCCAAAGATACAAAAGGCATCTGTACTTATTACGTCGTCACAAAACGTTATCTTCCAATGTCCTCTTGTCCTTTACACCACGGAGGCGTATTCCTGTAGTAGTGGCAGCATCCATGTTGACGGTGGCCACGAATTTCGCCTCTACCTGAACTGTTTTAGTAATGATGCCTTTTCAAGTTAGATTCCGTGAAACTACGGCATATTACGCTCATATTTCACCTAAAAGAATAGGGAAAGAATTGTAAACGCCAAAATTGATAAATCATGCTAGCAAATACATGCTCACACAGCCACGCTAATGCAGACCACACACATTTGGAAATTCAATTGTATGGTTGTAAAAAAATGGCATGTCAGTGAACAATAACGTAGGCTAAACTGTAGATTCATCCGAGAAGGTATGGAAGTTGAACTGTATAAATGTAAGAGAGAGTGAACTGTATAACTCTAAGAGAGAGAAAGCCAGGGAGCACTAACGCAGGCTTACTGTATATGAATCTGAAAACGCCATGGAATTAAAATGTTGACTGTAAACATATCATGTTAATGAAAATTGTCGGTGCAGACACGGGTGGTAGTAGATCTATACAGCAATCCAAAAAATGAAGACTGTACCACAGAGGATACAGAGTAAAATATAACAGTCTGTCTAGTATGATTGTAAAAGAGGCATGGCAGTGGTAGATGGACTCCCTTTGCGGATATGTTCTGACAATAGAATCGGCATCCACGCTTCCTTGCACAGCAGGGAAGTACACGGAGTCGACGAACTTTGGCTCTAACTCAACTGATTTAGGAATGGATTGCTTTTCAAGCTAGGCTCGTTCACTCCATGTACTTCTCTGCTTGTGCAACGAAACTGAGTCATACAGACTCCTGAGCTGAAGTGCAGACCGGTTACAGTTTATATGGAGAAGATGGGCCGAAGCAAAATGGCGTTATTCTGGAGATGACCGTGAGAGAGGACATAATCAAACAAACAATACGCAGATCTGAACTGTATTTAATAAAGCGTGAAACAGCGTGAAATCAGAGATTCTTTTACTCCCCCAATCGCTGGCTTCGATGACCCAAGAACGATTCTTCTTACCCTATTAATGAAAAAACTTTTGGTTTGATTGGACTCTTCGTTTTACGAACAGTCTAATAAGATAATTATGGCGTGAGCTAGTGGACATTATTTATTAGGCTCTTCGCATGCTTCTGAAAGCAAAAACAGTATAAAAGCATTTATGGGCTGCCACGTCAGCAAATCTGTTCACATGCCAATCAAATGCAACGAATCTGGTCTATGTTTAGCTGTCCTTTGGTCTCCTTTGGTCTTTCGACCCAGATTTGGGGCTTAATAATATTGTGGACATTTTATTTAGTTTTGGGCCTATTGGGTTGGGAAAATTGGAGAGCAAGACCAATTCAATGCATTCGCTTTTTTTTTTTATACCACGATTCAATTAATCAAAAATTAAATTGAGATGAATGCATTATATCTAACATCACATGCCATGCTCGACGAATTAAATGGGACTATTTACAGCATTTTGCCGACTACATTTTGTTTGAAATCAGTGATGTGCCTTATAGTACTGCGTTTTGAGGTTCCTATCTAATTATTGTGGGTTCGTGGGTTTAAATTGTGTTTATTGTGTAATATCGAATTAGCTCCATGCTAACCTCTATTTTAGTCTTGAACGAATAGCTTCAAACGTAGGCTGCAGTATACAGTTATACCGTCATACAATTTGAAGCGTCTGGAATGACCTCAATCTATTTGTTGTATGAGTTGTGCTCGATAGGTGTGGCCATGTTAGGTAATGTGAGCAGCGAAGCATAATGTCATCCTATTTCCCCTATTTCTATTTGAATATGTAAGGTGGTTCACGGGAATATACAATGCAACAAATATGAATAATTGCCGAGAGTTATACGGTTGGTGTTTTTGGTACTGTATTTAATACATTGGTTGTATAGGTTGGTGCTCACATTATTGTATTATTGTAGTATGAAAGCTGTAACATGGTTCAAAATGTTATATTCCGATAATGATTATGGGAGAAAACGATATATAAACCCTAATATAGAACTCCTGTCATGAAAGATTGAGTAGACCACTCTCCAAAGGCTACGACCAGTTATTGAAGAATATCGAAGCAGTCAGATATTCTCTAAATTCTTGGATCATATCGGGCAGAACATCGTAGACATCGTCCTCTGCAAACATAAGGGAAAATGCCGACCGCAGCATATATATGCCGCATTCCCCGCTAGTCCACAGTTGAGAAAATGTTATGAATTATTATTTTACCAAATGTTTATTGTACAGATTTTATACATGGAGACGTTAGAATTACCTGATGGTTTGACGGGGGAAGTCAGGATCCCTATACACATCAAAGTCGACAATGGAGTCAGTCATTCGCAGGTCTCGAAGAATATAGGGGATCGTAAGCCGTGTTTTATTAAACGCATGCTCAAAGAATCTCATATCCTTGTCAACCGAAGGGTCGCAGTCGTGCACTGTTATGTAACGTTTCCTGTAGTCCACAATGCATAGTACCCAATGGCACTCATTAATGTTAACCGGGATAACTATGAGGTCCGACTCATGCCACGGAAGAGATGGCCAGTTGTCAACAATACCCTGAACATATGGGCGTATGGATGTTAGGTCAGTATGGCCGTCACTTCGAAATTCCGTTGCAATTATCTGGTTGAACGTTGTGTTCATAAAAGCGACCCTTGACTTGGGGAACTTTGCATGGGCTTGTTTCTCGATAAACCCACGCATGCATTCGTCTATGTGCTGTTTCAGATAAGAATACATTGTAATAATTTGTTACATAGTTCGCATTAAATAACATGATGTTGTACCTCATCACTCAGCCAAGTTCCCTTTGTCATGAGACCTTGGAAGAATTGGTAGCCTCGCTCTTCTCCTAGTATGGTACTGATAGAGTCGTCCTGGGACATAGTCCCTATTGATGCGGCTACGCGGGGAAACAATTTTGAGACTTTCTTGACAGTTGTTGCGAGGGTTTTGTCTTTAGGAACCTTTTTTGACCTTGGATGTTCCTGGTCTGGTGGGGGGGTCATTTTGCTCTTAGACTTTTTTTGCAATTGAGGATGTGTAGTCTCTTTGGGAACGTTGTGGCGCTTTCTTTTTGAATGAATGGTTGTTACGTTTTCTGCCGGCCGATTGTCGCCTGGTGCTGGGCTGATTTTTCCTGCCAAAACAATTGCATTGCTATTTATATGAAGTACAGGTTAGGTAAGACTGTATAGAAAAAACTGTTGACATACCAAGCGCCTGCTCTATATGTGATAGTCTCTGTTGCATTTCGGAGTAATTCTTGTTGATCTTTGTTGTCAATTCATTTAAGACAGTAATCTGTCGATTGTGCCTTGAATGCAGGTCGTTGAACCTTTGGGCAGCAGACTCCACATATGTGTCTATCTTAAGTTCTATCTTGTCAGCAAATTGGGTCGCCGCTTGCTGAAGCTCCGCAACAATGTTGTCAAAATAATTTCTCATTTCATTCGTCATTTGTTTTCCTGTAATTGGTTTGCAGTTAATTGTTTATGAAATGGAGTTTGGGAGATCTTATATAATGTAAAAACGCACGTAGAAAACCGTAAAGTCACAACTCATTGGGAAGGAACGTTTCTCTAAAATGAGTGTGTTCGCTTTGGTTGCATAAGGTGTGTCGTTTCGTGTATGTAATTTATGTTTGGGGCGAGTTCAATGGTCACAATTATTATGGAGCAATCACCAAGTAATGAATGAATTTTTTAATTAGTATTTGAGTAGTGGAAAGGTTTTATTAATAAGGGTTGTTGTTTTGTGAGAATAATAGTGGGCTGATTAAAAAATCCGTAATTAGTATTACTGTATATTCTTTTTCACTGATACCTATTCTTTGGTTTGCCACACGTAATTGCATTGTCAATCGGTTTTATTGCAAAGTTTGTTCTATAAGGCAGTATATCATGGGATTGTATATATGTTTGCCAATAGATAATATTTTTGTTATTGTTTTATATAATAGTATTAATAATTTTATTACTTAAGTATGTAGCAAAGGGGTCTTTGGCTTATAGTTTCTTCTATTGTAGCTGCAATTCCTGGTTGTTCAACAGTTGTTGTTTCATTCGTTTGCATTAGAATGTTATTTATGTTCTGTATAATTTTTTTGCCACCATACAGTCACATGATTTGTTTCCAAACAACTTCCTCGCTGTAGACTAACTGTACACGTGGCTGAAGATGTGAGGGACCTAAACTGTATGACCGAAAAAGTATCATGGAAGTAAAGACTCTTACATTAACAAATTGAATAGTACGGATGTAACAATTACCTTTGTTTGCTGTCATGATTGTTGAAATGGCTGAATGTGAGCTGTTTATGTTATATGGTTATTTATGTTGGTAATAATGTCTTAATATATTGCAGTCACGTGTTCGGCTGCAGTAGTGTTGTTGTTATTAGTTGAGTCATACGGCGTAGCAGGTATACTGTTAATGTGTAATTGACTTACACAATTTCATGACTGTTGTAGTTAATGATTGTTACGCTGTATGTCTGTTGTATTGGTAGAATGTGACCTGCTATCGCAACAAAACTGTTATGTTGAATAATTTTGTAACAACTTATGCTAAACACTACTGTCATACAACAATTTACATGTCGTTAAATGTTGTTGAAAACTTCATGGAAAACCATGTTTATGACCTCGTTGTCCTCCACGTCGTCTTCTTTCATGCTCAATATTCTGATTCCCACGGGTGATGTCACTCTAGACAGTGCCACATAAAGTTGCCCATGGGTGAAAACTGGACTGGGAAGATACACACCGACCCTTTTTAGGCTCTGGCCTTGACTCTTATTTATTGTCATTGCGTAGCAGACTTTAAGCGGAAACTGTCTACGCCGTAGTTTGAAGGGCCACGCTGTGTCAGAAGGAGACATAATTATCCTTGGTATTAGAACCTTATTGCCAACTTGCGTTCCAGTTAAGATTTCTGCCTCAACAACGTTGGTTCCAAGACGCGATACAATGAGTCTTGTTCCATTGCATAGTCCGTCCCTCTGATTTAAATTCCGTAATAACATTACTGGAATTCCATGCTTAAGGTTGAGTTTGTGGTTTGGAACACCTGAAATCTCAAGCGTGTTTAAAAAGTCAACCGGATACATCGTACTTGCGCTGATTTCCACTTCGGTCTCCAGTTCCACGCTGTCCGAACTCAAGTATTCTGTCTCATGGCCTGGTACGATGGATAGCATAAAGTCATTCACTTCGTCAACCGTCTTGTTCCTGGGTGTGAGGACAGCTCTTTCCTTAATATAACGTTGATTAGTCATATTGTCTTCAAAATCAACATATACGTAGTTGCAGATGCTACGAATCGTGTCGCCGTCACAATCAATAGACATGTTTTCTGGTACCTTAATCGTCTCCACGTCTGTATCTGCAGCGACCTTTGCATTTCCATTGCCAACTTGTAAAATCCAATTTGCAAATTCTATTTCCGAATGATGTAATCTCATGTTCTGAGTGAGTTCGTGTACACGACAATGTTGCCATAAATAGGACCTATTTATGGCCGACTCCACCGTATCTTGTCTGCTACCATTTCGTATAACTGGGAGTAACTGTCTGAAATCGCCTCCCAACAGCACCGTCTTTCCACCAAAGGGCTTGTCCTCACATCCTCCAATCGTGTTGGACATCAGGTCCCTCATAGTTCTATCCAGCGCCTCAAACGCATACTTGTTTGTCATCGGCGCTTCGTCCCAAATGATTAATTTTGCTTGCGTTAAAAGTTCTGCTAACATCGTCCCTTGCTTTATGTCGCACATGGAGTTCTCTTGTAGTATAATAGGGATCTTGAACCTTGAATGCGCAGTTCTTCCACCTGGAAGCAGCAAAGCTGCAATACCTGATGATGCAACCGGTATTACAATTTGATTTTCTGACCTTAATTTTGTAATGATTGTTTTGTAGACATGGGTCTTCCCTGTTCCTCCAGGACCATAGAGAAAGAACAGGTGACCAGTGTCGTTTTGAACTGAGCTGATGACTTCGTTGAATATGATGTGTTGTTCTTCATTCAAGGTTGCAATTAGGCGCTGATGCTCGTCGTTCTCCTCACCATTGTAATAGCTTTCTTCCATTAGCAATCTGTTGTTTAGATCCTTTAGGATGTTCTTTGATGGCAGTGGCATTGGGGGGTAGTCTGAGAGTGTCTTTGAGTTCTGTATCATTAGTTTTTCGATTCAGCCAGCGCATAGTTTTTGACCTCTTCGTCTGAAAGATGCATTTCTGCGAAGCCAAATAGTCTCCTTTGACGCATTGGTATGTCTTCTGATAGAGTTTTCCAGAAGCTATTCCACAAATTGAGGGGGTTGGTTACTTCGCAGAAGATCAACAATGTGACAAAGAGCTGGCGAAGCTGTATCGGAGTCGCCCATTGCGCAGCTTCATCCATTGCATGATGCCACTCTGAGTCCCCATCTAATAATCCCCTTCTATAACACGCTTCTTTGAAAGATGGGAGAACTTCACCATTGACTGTACGTATGTCTTCATACGACGTTGGCCCCTTAACGATTGTCAATAACATCTTCATGTAATATATCTCACCTGCCGTTGGATGAATGTTAACCACTCTACCAATGACAAATCCTTTCTTTCGTGGTGTCCAACTCTTCGTTGACGCGGTCCATACAAATCTTGATGGAAACTGAATATAAGTCAGGTCTTTTGCCTCCTCATTTCGCTTGTTTGTTTCCATCCATTCTGTCATTATAGTCTTGTGGATGCCGTCCCTATTCAACATATTGCTGAGATCCACAGACTCATCGTACACTAAGCTTTGTTGTCCCTCCAAATGAAGCGGCAACCTCTGCACCGCCGGCGTTCTGTAGTGCACGTCAAAGGCAAATATTCTCCACATAGCTTCGCAGGCTGACAGATATCTACAATCAAGGTATCTTGTGATCTCATCGCATTTCTGGGGAGTTGGTTCAGCAGAATTTCGTGCTTGATTAGCCAGATTTTCAATTATCATCGTGGCCTTGTCTACACCTTTTGTGATGTACTTGAATAGATATTTAATAGCCCTACTCGTGTTGCACCATTCGACATTAATGTGCGCCTTGTATTTCTTCAGTAGCTGTATATTATGAGGGACGACGTATCTGTTGTCCATGACAATATTCTTTTTTATTACAAACTTGTCCTCACTCCTCCTTCGCTTGTACCAGATGTGTCCAGCGTCATCAATCGTCGTGCGGTTGCTGTATTGTTTCGGGAAGTGTTTCTTACATTTATTATTTTCCATGCAAGGTGAGTTGACCCCTTCAAAACCACACGGACCATGCATCATATATTGTTCAACCAAAGCATATCCTTCTTCATCAGTTTGACGGTCAGGGATTTCGGCGGAAATTATTTCATCGACCTCCGCTGGAGTTGGTTCCGCCCCAGTCCGATTCAACCAAACCAATATATGTGCATGGGGCAATCCTCGTTTCTGGAATTCAATCGTATATAAAACTGCATTGTTTTGGGAGAAAAACCGTTGTCGCCAGTGATTAATAAGCAAAGAAACGGGTGATGAAAAGACCAACGATAAAATTGCATTAAGGTGCCATGTAACCACACAGCACAGGTAAAACTGCATGACTGGAAAAATTTATGGCAATGCCGTTAACTAACATACAATGGCTTTTCAGACTGTATGACTGTGTGAAGGAATGCACAGTCGTGTGGCTGCAAGAAGTAATGGGACCGCACTATGTAACATTGTAAGATTGTAAGACTGCACAACAACTATGTAAAATTTGTGATGCGATTGGTATTAAATATAGCATACCTGCTTTGCAACTTTTGAAGAAACGTCCTCGCCTAATATCTTCTATTAACTGCTCGAGTTTTAATTTGAATAATCTGCATTGTAAGTCTGGCCTATCATTTGAAATGTCGTTTCCGTACTTCTGTAGATGCTGACCAATTTCATCCCATTTTGGGTTGGCGGTAATGGTGATGAAAAGATGAGGATTGCCATACCACCTGCATAAAGCAAGAGCGTCATGATAATTTTCTACCATATACCTCGGAGATCCCGTAAAAGACGATGGCAGGATAATTTTTTTCCCAACAGTTTTTGCATTAGTTTCTCCCCTCGAAACTGCGCCCCATATATTGTTGTAGACGTCTGCCCTCAATGTTTGTTGGTTATTTCTTACCCAACGCAACCGTTCTTGTTCGACAGCCGTGTATGCATCAACGACGTATTGATGAAATAACCGACCACCTTGAATTATTCCCCTCCCTTCCGTCAACCTCGTCTGTATCTGGTATGCGTAAAATTCACGCATTGTTACGAACTTTCTTTTTAATGACAAATGAACTCTGTCACTGTATAGAATCTGATTGTGAAATCCAATCTCGCCAAATGGGAATAACAGTGGGTATTGCATTGCCATGAATGACGGATGTAACTCGCTTATTCGCTGAAGTTGCCCCGTCTTCATTTGAACAATTACATCTCGTTGCCCATTTGTCATGGGCAAGTCGCCAACAATAAGTCCAGCTATTTCTTCAGAAGTTGGAAGATCGTACTGCCTTTCTTGGCGTGCACGACCAACCAACCTTATAGAAAATTCCGTTGCCCCTCCTGCTTCGTATCTGTCTCTTGCCATCCTAAACACTTTCGCAAGCTCATTATTTTCATCCATAATCTTTATTAGCTGCGCAACAACGCTTGCGTCCAAATTCTCAGAACTTCCGCGTGTCAGTGTATTCATGCGGTTATAAACTTCATTTGCAGTGTCATAGATGTATAACTGTGCGAATCTCGGTCTGTCGCCCTCAGCAGGTAGCAAGGAACCTATGTTATGATAGTTCTGTCCGTGAATTCGATAAACGTATGCGCCTGCCTTCTGTTTCACTGATGAGTCGACTTTTGCCCCCATAGACGTGAATGCCAGTATGGAATTATAAACCCTGATATATTGTCGGAAATTATGCTCCGAGAACTTGTTGAATAGGTATTGAGGCGCCTGACGTAGTGGAGGTAATGACACCCGACCCTGGCCACAACAAATTGAAAATTGGGAACTATTAAGTAGGCCTGTACCCTTTGTTGACTCAGCTTTCCAAACCAATGCGTTGCAAAAACGGCAATGCATGAGTTCCTCTTCTTTGTAGCGTGTCTTCCTATGGTCTGGAAAATATCCATGTGAAAGTCAGGACACATTAAACAAATGTGGAATACTTACTCGGTCCATAATTATTTTATAAATATGGGAACCTTCCGTTCGAACAGCTGGTGGTCTTTGACGTTTGCATCGCCTTGGCAATATGTTTGCAGAACGCTTGGCAATATTCACTGTACCAGTAAGATTTATGGTTACGGAATGAAATTCCCATTTATTGGATGCAATGGCACATACTTTATGCGCAAATATGTTGGCGAACCTTGCCCAATAGTTGCTGGTGCATGATCTTTGTTGTTCAAACCACGCTTTCTCTGTAAAATTTTGATGCGGATGTGCCTTGCGTGTTTCGCTTGATCGTATTGCAATATACCTGGAAAACAGCTCAGAATGATTAAATGTCTTTTCCTTGTGAATACTAAATAGATTTTGCTGTCGTAGTGGTTGAGCAGGTTTCATTACCAACTGTTGTACTTATTCTGTGAAGGCTTTTGCGGACAGCCTCGCATTGTTTGTCAAATCCCGGTATAGTTCTTTGAAGGTGATATGTAAGGCCCTCACAATTGTACTGTGACGTTCTACACTCCTGCTCTTCGTAGCCTGTGCAATAATTTATCTTCTGATCAATCCTTTCTGTCAGGTCGGCAATTGTCCTAGAAAGATTGTCGGAACGTTTTTGTAAATAATTTGCCAAATCTGGGTCCATAACAACTAATTTGTACTTGGTGCCAAGGTGGAGGTGTTGGGATAGTTAAATGGTCTCTGGCGTACTGTAAACGTTCTTCCAAACACCTTGCAAAGAAAAGCGAGTCCACATATAAAGTTGGTCAATTTATGTTGCCTCGACAACAAAGGACCAGTTGAAGCGGCGCTCCTAAATTCAATGTGTATATGTAAATTTTTGTTCCTTAGTCCTGCATTAAATTGTATTGAATGGAAAATGTGGCGTATGGTATGTTATGACATGTCAATTCATGAGGACTTCATATACAGTTCTCTTGATAATATAGTCATAGAAGAAATTTCAGAATATTGTATATTAAATTATATAATGTTATACTATAATATATTATTTTTACTATATGATATTTACTATATTAGATTATATTATATTTTGTTATACTATATTGTAGTTTTATATTATGCCGTATTGTACCATATCATATTATATTGTATTACACTATATTATATTGCATTATATTACATTACAGTCTATTATACTGTATTACATTATACCATATCATATTAAATTATATTATTCCATATTTTATGATATGAAATGATATTATACGATTTGATACTACATTAGACTCGAATGAATTATATTGTATGATGTGTTATTATATTGGATTATATTATGTTATATTATATAACATTCTAGCATATTTGATAAGCCCAATAGTATGTTGCAATACTACATTTTATAATGATATTCGCCTATAGTATGTTATATGTATATTCAACTTAGACTGCACGCAACTTGGACTGTATGCTTTATTTGATATTATAATATCTGATTGTCTTAAGTTGTATCCTTCACAATAAGTCAACAGTTATACAAAGTCGGCAACAGTCTGCCGAGTCATCTTAGGAAATAGTGGTTATAGGATCAGGCAGACAATAAAACCTAACTATTTGTACTAATTTTAATTTGCTATTCTGAGTAGTTTTGTTAAAGGCTTTCGGAGGAGTATGACTAAAATCATTGCTAGGAATTAAGATTGTCGAGTCAGGGAATATTCTCAATGCCCAAGACGGTAAAACAACAACAGTATTATATCAGCGTTTTCATACATCGGGCAGAAATATTCGTCAAAATAGTAGGACGCAGATGTCATCAATGGTCTTAAACACGTCTATTCATTATATGGAGGCCAATGCCCAAAATTAAAGTAGATAGATGCCGTCAAATACTTTCGGAATTCTTCTATCTGGCATGGCGTTATGCTGTATAAGTTGTCACCAGGAAACATCATTGCAAATGCATTCCGCAACATGTGTACACCACACTCTCCACTGCATTGGAAACCAATCTTCATGATTAGATAAATAAATAGAACCATAAAGTTTCTGAATTGATTAATTTGCATAATGTCACCTGTAACCTTGCTGCGGGATTCGGCCTTCACGCCTAAAGTCAAACCGAAAATCAGAACGGTCGATGTCTAGATCGCGTAACAACATCTTCGCGATAATGAGTGTGTTGCCCAACGCAGCACGTGTCTGTGTAAAGTGTTTATCAGCTGATCGTTCTGAATCCATCACCAAAAATACCCGTTGCCTAAGAAAGATAACGACCAAGACCCAATGACTGTCGTTCACGTTGACAGGCAGGACAATTTCGGACGCATCTTTCCAACTGCACGATGGCCAATTGGTAGCCTTTCCAAGAACGTACGGCATCAACTCCGTCAGGTCAGCCGTTTTATTCACAACCGGAAGTGACTTGATGAACTGACTGAAAACTGTATTCATGAATGCAACTGTCTTCAGAGGGGTGGCACACCTTAGTTGCATTTCGATGAATCCGCGGATACATTCATCGACATGCTACGTTACCAATTTCAGAAAGATATGGTTATTTGTAAATTCGTGGGAAATATCTCATAATTTAGCACTCGAACGTAAACTTACAACATCTCGTAGGCAAATGCTGCGAGTCTTTAGTTCATTGAAGAAATCTCGCTTCAGCTCTGTCCCACAAAGCCCTATTACGCAGTGCGTCGCGCTCATCCGTTCTATGGACTCGGCTGCTTTTGGCCACATTTTCAGTTTGTACAAAACATGCTCATCAATATTTGCCTTTCCGTATGGAATTCTGGTCGTCAGAAGAGATGGAGCAACACATTTTTCCAGTGTTTTTTGCCTTTTTGCGTGTGGAAGCTGAGTCCCTTCATCGATTGTCTTGGCGCCAGCTGACTCTATAAGTGAAATATGATAGCAGACATTTAGAAGATTGAGAATGTAAATCGTATCAGCAGGGAAAAAGTTATTTATACCGAGCTCGGCGGATTCTTTATTCCCTATTCTTTCTGTCAGCTGATGTAGCTGGTCACCAAAGGATCTGAAAACATCTTCCATTGGATTAGCATGCTCAATATCAGTCAGCCGCACGTTTACTCCATGAAAGCCTTCTTTTATTTGATTGCTCATATGGAAGACTTGGTCCGTGTGGTATTCGACTGCTATACTTAGCCTTTCCAATTGTTGCAAGATCTTCTCAGTTCCCGCCGACCCAACTTGCGACGGCTGAAAATCAAACCGGCTCGTTCCTCGTTGCGTTTCCAAACCATGTACACCACACGGCTCCTGGACATGAGAAGGCCTACCCCGCTCTTCTTCCACAGTGTTGAAAAACTGATAAAGCGCATCGATACCATCATTTCCAGCATCACTCGATGCATTCACATTGTCTTCAGGATTTGTGGTTCGGCGATGAACCTGGCTCATTTCTGGCTGCTTTTCCAGCCCATGTACAACAGACGGATACTGGACATGAGACGACTTCGCGGCCTCAATTTCCACAATGTTGAAGTACTCATGATGCGCGCCCATATCGTCGTTTGCAGCATTGACCGTTGCATTAACATCGTCGTGAAGATTAGTTGTCTGGTGGTGGCCCTCGTCAACCACGACAAATGAACTGTTGATAGTAGGCACATCATCTACGTGTGGATCCGGAGTCGACGGGATCTGTTCTACGGCATTTGATTCGATGTTGTCATTACCATCAAGCGCAACAATTGGCGTTTCATGCAGGGACTTCCGTATGGACAGGAGTTCGCTCACAGATTTTCCGCCCAGATTTGTGACATCGTCATCGTCCAACACAGGTGTCTGTGGTGAATCACTTTCGCCGATAGTCCTCAATGACGGCGAGGGGCGTTGTTGAAGACCATGGTTTGCGGGAATGACATCCAAGTTACTATAGGCAAAATAGTCTGCAGTTGCCTCTTGTGCCGTAGCAATAAAGAAGTTGTTGACAACCTCTGACTTCCTAACAGCGGCATCGATGTCTCGTAATCGCGGTGCTCGCTTCGTTGACCAAGGAGTAGTCTTCCATCGGCACATACGGGGCAGCGTGTCAACCATATCATCGAAGCGTGTTGCATATTTCTGTGCAACGCCTGGCAAACATTCGTAGGCAAGGATCTGCTTAAAAACAAAAGTGGTTAGTCTGACATTACACTGTGAATATGAAAGGTTGCGGATAATGCGTGTCGAGGCTGATAAGATTACCTGAATTGGGTGGACGAACCCACCCAAGCATAAGGTATGGTAGCTTCTTGACACTTCTGTTCCCATAATATTTTTTAACGAAGAGAGGTCCCTTTTCAGTGAAGCCATAACAGTGTTGAAAGCATACTTTCCAAAGGGATATGTGTTGAAGATGTCGAAATCTTCCACTAAGTGAAGTATCATCGGATTTATCTTCACATCTGTTCTGCATCCACGCTGATCAAATACTCCCGCGACAAACACCACACTGGCCATTTTTAATCGCTCAACATCGACAGCAGACGATGAGTTACATCCCATCTCACTGAACTTGTCAATAGCATCCTGCAGCGTAATCTTTTGTGCGCCTGGAAAGTGCCTCTGAGCAAAAGCATGATTCTTGGCGACCTCTGGCTCGGCAGAGAATCGCAGCCCAGTAATCAAACAGAATTCTGTTGGCGAGAATCGTATAGGCTTCGAGTTTATAACCATCCACAATTCGTCCCTAAGAAGTAGCGGAGTCTGCGCTTGCATCATGTACCAAATTAACTGGCTCGACAGATAGAACATATGTGCAGAAGCTATGAGATGTCCAAACGGAGATCGTGCCACGAATTCCGCAATTTCTGCTGCGTTTAGCACGTCGCGTATAAGTTTGCTAATTCCCTTATAGTCAGCACATAAGGTTAATTTGCAGGGCTGAATATCGTCTTGTGGAAGCTGGTTGTCTAATAACGTCTGTTAATTTAATAATCAAAGTGTTAGAGAAAACATATAACAGTATGTAAGAGCAGGTTGCAGAACATTTCACCACCATTAATCTGCATCAGATTACATAAAAAACCTACATAACAAATATATGATAAATATATTACGCATATACGCAGAATATGGAACACCATGCAACAACATCTTGAGACCACTTATCTCCAACAGTTTGCATAATATTTCTACCATACATATGTAGCCCACTTATAAAAGGGGTAATTGAGCGGCAGCCGACATTTCACTGTCTTATTGGAGAACACATAATTAATTTTGACTGAAGAAGCCGACATATACAGGCTAACTGACGCACAGACATTAAGCATTTTTTAAACTATAAAAACACACAAAATACCTCTGAATCAGTTGCCACCATTGCAGTTTCTCTGATCGTTTGATGTTCGCTGTAAAATACCGCACAGGCAAGTTGTTTCAGACTTCAAATGATCAACCTTCCACTACTTCTAAATAGTATTAGATGAAATACCGCGAACCTGTGGACTGTATGACCAAGATATAAATACACTGCGATGCTTCGAATTTTCAAATCAGGTTAAGCGAAGAATAGTGAAATTTCTAAGCCTTTTTTTCGCTCATAAGCACTATAAGTTTCTTATCGGATGGGTTGGGCCGTCAATTGCTTGGTAGACATAATTATTTAAGGCACACTGCGCTAAATCAAATCAATGGAAAGTTCGGACTGGGCTGGGCCAGGAATTGCAAATATTCACATAATTAGTGAGGCCCTACCTGAAGGGTTTTTACCCCCCACCCCCAACCCCAATCAATGCAGCTAAATTAATACATGAAAATTGTTTATTTTTTTTTAAAAATCCCTACGATATAAAATATATAACAATTTATGGTGCATAAGTAATAATAAAAATAAGTCGAAAATCTAACATACGATGATACTATGATATATACGAATATATCTTGTCATAACGTTTCCCAAACACATTAGTCTTTGAATTTGCAATATAAGATTAATGCATGATTATCCTTACCCTTTTCCTAAACACAAAAATTGCAAAACATATTCTACAGTTTTACATTGTTTTACAGTTATACATTTAACGCACCAGACTTTTTGCAGCCTGCTAAACGACGGGGTGGACTACTGGTTATAGGGTCAGTCATACAGTATTCAGCTTGTAATTAATTGCACTAAATGTTATCTGATAATGTTGAAAATTTGTAGCAACCTTACATACGCTACCATCATGTCTAAGACGGCCGAGTAATCTAAAAATGTCAAGGACAGGAACGATAAAAACACCCACAAAAGCATGTTCAGAGGCACTGACATCAACCTCAAAGACACATTGCAAATAGTACGGAAATAAGTTAAATGTTCTTCAACATGCCTATTCATTATATGGAGGCCAATGCCAATAATTAAAGTAGACAGATGCTGCCAAATATTTCCTGAACTCTTCTATCTGGCATGGTTTAATGCAAGACAGATTGTCGCCTGGGAACATCATGCCGAATGCATTCCGCAACATGTGGATGCCACATTCTCCGCTGCAACGACAATCAAGTAATATGGTTAACTAATAAAGAAGACCATGACGCATGCAAACCATTTCATTTGTATAACGTCACCTGTATCCCTGCTGCGCGATCCGCCCATCACGTGTATATTCATACTGAAAATTAGAACGTTCAATGCCTAGGTGTCGTAGCAACAATTTTGTGATACAAACTGTGTTGCCCATCGCCGCACGGGTCGCTGTGAAACTTGGATCTGCGGATATGTCTGAATCAAGAATCGCGAATGATCGTTTCCTAGGATGAATGGTGGCCAACACCCAACGATCGTTGTTGACATTCACTGGTAGCACAATCACCGACGCATTTTTCCAACTACAGGATGGCCATTGGGCAGACTTTCCAAGAACAAATGGCATCACTTTTGACAAATCAGCCTTTCCACTAACAATTGGGAGCGATTTCACCAACCGGCTGAAATTTGTGTTCATGAATGCGACTGTCTTCACAGGGCTGGCACACCTGAGCTGCATTTCAACGAACCCGCGCATACATTCGTCGACATGCTGCGTAACCAAAGTCAGGAAAAACAATGGATATTCATAAATGTCTGCCCCACATGCAGTGGGGGATATCTCATGATTTAATGCTCAAACGTCGACTTACAACAGCTCGAAGGCAGGTGCCGCGAGTCTTTAATTCAACAAAGAATTCTTTTTTAAGATCTGTCCCGCAAAGGCCTGCTACGGAGTGATCGGTGGCCATGCGTTCTATGGATGCAGCTGCTTTCGGCCACATCTGCAGCTTGTACAGAACGTGCTCATCAATATTCTGTTTTCCGTATGGGATTCTGGCAGTGCTAGACGACGGCTGCGCACCCTGCCCTAATGATTTTTGCCTTTTCGCAGGTGGAATTTCATCTCCGTCGTCTGTTGCGTTTCGGCCAATTAACTCTATAAGACAAATAGGACGTGAGAAAATTAGAGGAAAGATATTGCAAATTTTACCTGGAAGAATAAGTATCTTACCAGGCTCAGTGCCTTGTATTTTCGATATCATTTCTGTCAACTGCTGCAACTGGTCACCAATAGTTCTCAACGTATTTTCCAATGGTTTAGCACCTTCAATATCAGTCAGTCTCACGTTCAAACCATCAATACCTGCTTTAACTTGGCTGCTCATACGCACGACCTGCCGAGTCTGGCGCTCGACAACAGTACTGAGATTTCCAAGTTGTCGCCAGACCTTCTTAGCACCTCTCGACCTACGATGCGACGACCGAGATTTAAGCTTGCTTTTCGCTTGCTCCCTTTCCAACTCACCCTCAACAAACGGCTCCTCAACAGGAGAAGTTCCACGAACCTCATTTTCCGTGACGTTGACGAACTCATCACGGGTATCTATACCATTATTTCCATCAACACAGAACACAGTTGCACTGTCGTCCGAATCAGTTGGCTGCCGAGGCATTTCGTCAACTACCGGCGACGCATCGTTTATATCAGCCATGACATCTACATGCGACTGAGGAGGTGATTGTGTACGTTCTTCATGATTCGATTCGATGTAGGCATTACCCTCGATAACACCATTTGGGTTCTGATGCATAGCTCTGCGACTGGTCCGGATATTGTCCACGAAACTTCGTAATGTTGGAGATGGCAAAATTCTCTCACTGCTACCTTGGCCTTGCAATTCGGTGTCTTCATCTTCCAACAGGGGAGAATTTGGCGACCTTGTTCCACTGGTGCTTCTTGATGGCGTGGAACTGTCATGCTGAAGGCATTCGTTGTGGGGACGTCCGTCGAAGCTGCTATCGGCAAAGTAGCCTGCAACAACCTCTTGAGCTGTAGGTAAGAAGACTTTATTATTCTCAACAGCCGAATTCCTAACAGTATTGGCAACGTCCTGCAACCTTGGAGCTCGCTTTGTTGGCCATGCATTTGTCTTCCATTTGCACATTCTCGGGACCGGCTCAACTATATCGGCCAAGTACGTTGCATATTTACTTGCGACACCCGGCAAGCACTCATAAGCAAGGATCTGTTTTGAAAACAACAGTGGGTAACAACACATTTTAGTATAAATATGCAAGGATACGAACCGTGTGTGTAGAGTCGTGTAAGATTACCTGAATTGGGTGCACGAAGCCACCCAAGCACATCGTCTGGTATCTTCTTGAACTGCTTGTACCCTCACTGTTTTTAAAAGAAGAGAGGTCTCTTTTCACTGACGTCAGAACGATGTCGTATGCATACTTTCCAAAAGGATAGTTGTTGAAGTCGCCGAAATTCTCTACTAAGTGAAGAATCGTTGGGTTTATCTTCACATTTGTTCGGCATGCACGCTGATCAAGAACTCCAGCGACAAAAACCACACTGGCCATTTTTAATTTTTCAACGTCAACAGCAGACGATGAGTTACAACCCATTTCCGTCAACCTATCAATCGCATCCTGCAGCGAAACCTTTTCCTCGCCTGGAAAGTGTCTTGTAATAAACGAATTATCTTCGTCCACCTCTGGCTCAGCAGAAAATCTGAGACCAGTAATCAAACAGAATTCCTGAGGCGAAAATCGTATAGGCCTCGAATTGATAATCATCCACAGTTCATCCCTATTTCGTAGCGGAGTCTGTGCTTGCATCATGTACCAGATTAGCTGACTCGACAGATAGAACCTTTCTGCACAGGCTATGAGATGGCCGAACGGAGATCGTGCAAGCATTTCTGCAAACTCTGCTGCGTTTAGGCTGTCCCGAATAAGTTTGCAAATCCCTTTATAGTCAGCACATAAGGTTAATTTGCAGGGCACTACATTCTCTTGTGGAAGCTGAGTGTCAAACACCATCTGAAAATGAAAACCAATGCTCTTACACAAAATGTAGAACAATATCCAACAACAGTATGCACTAACATCCGATGACTGTTCATGTCCAACAGATTGCATAAGAAATATACACAGATATATACAACGAATACGTACTGGACCATAGAAAAGCCTGCAAGAACATCTCGACCAAATTGTATATTAGACCCACACAAAAAAATATGGCTCACTCGTAAAAGAGGGAGAAATGGTCATTCGCCAATGGACCATCTTAATGCAAAAGACACAGTCCGGTCACCCAGTAAAGCTCAGAATATGCAGACTAAATGTTCGATACTGAGTAATGATCGTACAAATTGTTAAAACACAGAGAATACCTCTGAGCCAGTTTCCGCCATTCCAGTTTATTTGATAAATGGAGACTGGTAGGAAAATACGGTACGGGAAAATTTTTGAGGCACCAGACAGTCGTCCTTCAACAACTTCAAATTAGTATTCAATGGAATAGGCGTCACCTCTGGACTGTATGACCACGGAATAAACAGGTTCAGTTCTGGGAAATTTGGAATCAGGTGAAACGAAGGCGAAGGAATTTTGTAATGTTTTTCCTTCGTTCATTAATAGTGGGCTTTTTTGAAGATTTGCCTGGGCCGTCGTTAACACAAGTCATAATAATTTAGGGCAGAATTCCACAAATGCATTCAATTGAAACGCTGAAATGGGCTGGCCCAACAATTAAAAAATTAACATGAATGGGTCAAATATAAGGGCAATATACAGACTATGAATTGACTTTCTTGTACACATGGGTACGGTAGAAAATGCACAAACATCAGATTAACATGGTATATTATTATAAGACATATTTAGCCTGCTCTATTAATATCATTACACAAATATGGAATTATACTATATTATAAATATTATTATATTACATGATGTTATGTTATATTATATAACATTATATTATCCGGTCTTAATACGTTATTCAGGCACTAAATTGTTCTTGCCTCCACAAAACCATTATTACACGTAGCCATGGACTAATTAAAAATGTAATGAATAGGGGCTACAGTATCTAACTTATTCAGGAATCCACAAAGCACTATCGCACGCATATATCCGGGCAGTGATACAATCTGAGCATCGACTATTGGGAAAAGGCGCCCTTACAGTATGGAGTTGGATTTCGACGTCTATGGTAGGCCAATCGTAGTACCCCAAAACTTTGGAATAAGTAAGAACTAAATATAATATTGATATTCAATGGACTTATATCGAAGGCTCAATTTTATTAGATAAAGAAACAAATTAAGATCGAAAGACCACAGACGGCAGAATCGCATAGTTTAAAAATACTTACTAAAGATAAGATGCACTAAATGTAATCTTTTGGATACTTATTCAACATTCAAGCCAAGACACATGCTCTATAAGCAGTTCCATACAAACGGCTTAGTTGACGCCAAACTTCCGCTTCTTGAAGGTCACAGTCTCACCAACACCACCATTTCGCCCGCCGATGCTCGTCATACAATTGTCCGCTGCTCGCTCAGGGACAACCGGAAATGAATTTTCAGGCAGACAGTTGTTTTCAAAGACAGCAACATCAACATTTTCAACAACGGTTGCTTCATAATCCCGACAAACACGACCCAATCCATCGAGCCCGTCTCCCACGATTGCCACATTATCATCGCCAACGGTGCCCTAAAAATCAGCACACAAATAACACGGGTCAACCCACAATACACAGTCTGATGGGAAAAATAAATTACCTTCGACCCATCCACCAAGACGTCGCCGGGCGTTTCCCCAGGCTGCTCCACCATACGGGATACTGCAAAACTTCGAAACATGCTGCGAAAATCGAAAGGCTTAACCCTTACGCAGAACCTAAAGGTTCTGCCAACCAACCGTGATATGCAATCGGGTATTTCAACATCCCCCACCACGACACCAGAGTCAGCAGGCGCCTGGAAATTCATTGCGCTCGTAAGGATAGGGTCTAAACAATTAACATACACATAGCATACCAGGCCACCGCGAATCTCCTCAGCTGTAGTGTTTGTACACTTCCTTGCAGGCCCGTCAAATATAACGAACGTCGCAGTATTAGTGTCATCAGCGACCATACACTCTATTCGGAACCTAGGATGAAACAGGTAAAAAGGCTTTCAATTAACGTGTTCGGGGAAAATATTTGAAGGCCAACGAACCGCATGTATAATACCGTAGAATGCCAATAGCTTTCGGGTCTGAGCACCTATTACATATCAAAGACGAATCCGTTTTCTCCACCTTACTGGAACACTTCGAGCAGGAGATATAATGCCAACCATTCCTCGTCAGGATCTCAGTTACTTTAGCCACGCAAACAAAATCCTTGACCTGCAAATCAACCATCCCCAATCAGTTACCAATCATCCTTTACACGCAAATGGAAATATATGAGTCCATGCCTGTTCATCTTCCTTATGCAAGAATGCATAGATATCAGCAATACGGCACAGTTGCATGTTAGGCATTTGGGAGCCAAGGGACAGTGCGACAGGACTTTCCAATATACTCATACTGTTCGCGGCAAAAAGCGACATCAGGTAATTATATGAACTAAAAAAGGGACATAAGGTTAAATCAGGTGAGATCACCTCTTGCGGAATTGCCAAACTTCATCAACATCGCGGTCGACATACAACTTCGACGCGGATGTGGTATTTAAGTAGAGGGTTTCTGCAAGAACCGTTTAAATAAAGATAGACAGCAGAATACCCGACGGAAAATAAACTAAATCACTTACGCCCAAAAAATCTGGGGTTAACGCTTGTCACAATTACAACCACTTGTTTTCCAATACGGGATCGAACAGCGTCGCAAAACTCGTCGGCCTTCTCGGCCCACACTGTCACAGTGGCGTTCAGGTAACTGCAAAATCGCGAACGATAAAAATATACCCATGAATTAGGCGGAACATATGGATTTGGGACAACTCAACACTAAATAGGCGGGGAACAAATACCCCTGCAAGAAAATCCTCAACTCTGCACGCCTTGCACTACGGCCATCGGAAACATCTGGCTCAACCACTTGGGATAATAAACCAATAACATCTGTATGGAGAAGCAAACAAAAAAGTCAGGGACAACATCGCTAGCAAATACATGCTCACACAGCCACGCTAAAGCAGACCAAACACATATGGAAATTCAATTGTATGGTTGTAAAAAAATGGCATGCCAATGAACAATAACGTAGGCTAAACTGTAGATGCATCCGTGAAGGTATGGAAGTTGAACCGTATAACTGTAAGAGAGAGTGAACTGTATAACTGTAAGAGAGAGGAAGGCAGGGAGCACTAACGCATGCTAACTGTATATGAATCTGAAAACGCCATGGAATTAAAATGGTTGACTGTAAAAATAGCATGAAAATTGTCGGTGCAGACACGGGTGGTAGTAGATCTATACAGCAATCCAAAAAATGAAGACTGTACCACAGAGGATACAAAGTAAAATATAACAGTCTGTCTAGTACGATTGTAAAAGAGGCATGGCAGTGAATATTAACGCAGGCTAACTATACAGCAATCCAAAAAATGAAGACTGTACGACAGATGATACAAAGTAAAATGACTGACAGTCTGTCTAGATGATTGTAAAAAAGGCTTGGCGGTGAATACTAACGCAGGCTAACTATACGTCCGCCTGAAAAGTGTAACGGAAATAACAAATGTAAATACAATCTTAAGCTCTGCAACAGCACAGAATACCCGGTAATTCCTTATTGCGGTTGGCCATCTGCATCAAAACTTCATAAGTCATGAATCTAAATTTGTCAAGGCCTATTGAGCGCGACTGGGCATCCACCTCATCCACGACAGTACGATCAGTGAATCTCACCATACAGGCAACGTCAGTCATGCGATAGCTGCTGGGAGAATCAACAACCTCGAAGTCAGATATTGAATAAACACGGCCAACCTTAAGCTTTGATGCAAATCGATCAGCCCTCTGGATATGAATAGACGCCTGCATCACAGTATCCTACACACACCAATAAAGGAAATCAACGGTAATAAAGATACAAACAACGCAGAAGACACACTGAATAATCACCTTATCATCTAACAACAGCATATCTAGGCTCATGCCCTCTCCATTTTTCTTGATGTTTCTTGCCGTCCATGAACGGAGAAGGCGCGCAACAATAGGTCTACATTTCGTTCTAGGCTTTAATTCAGCTAGAGCAGAATATTTGGTAATATCAGCCATTTCACAAAAATCACAGTTCGTTGAAGTCAACATGACAAACTGACCATGATATAGCCGGACTCAAAGACTGTTCAAATACTACACCCACAGAAACCGATGATGAAATGAGAAAATAAATGATCAATAAAGACATCCCATACGAAACATCATTCATCAATATTGAAAGACTGTTAAAATTCACGGTCTGTCAGAATGGAAATAAGGAATATTGGTCGAGCCATTAATAGGAAGATCACATGCACCGCATCTAACATCATATGACCGTACACCTGCCAGACCATTAAAAGAATGAATGTATAAAGGCAAGACTCTAACGGTCGCACATACAACCCATTAATGAACCACCATTAGTGGGAAATTAATACACTACGATTAATATCTCCGGCGAGTGAACATCGTATTATATGGTGAAATTGCCCCAAATAAAATATAGAATCATTCTCACACTGGCACGTCAGCATTTCTATACAAATAAAACTCGGAACTCACCAACATTAAATCAGAATATTAATCATAATATCATCCGCGCACTGTGATTGGATGGGGGGGACTCCGTTGCTGACGTGTCATGCGCAGGAGAGTTACCATCCAACTTTTATATATATAGATTACGTTGAATGAAAAACAATTTCAGCCTTCAATTTATAGTTATTCTATCATCACAAATCAATTTCAAATTATAATTCATCTAACATTTAATTCATAAATAACACAAGATTTAAAATAATCTAATATACATATTCGAGCACACGAATTTAATTAATTTCGTATATAAGTCTATATTAGACCTGGCCCAAGGGTGAAGGTGGTCCCGTCGTGAAATGGATGTAAAAGATACTACGTTGTAAACTGGTGATGTAAATGTTGACGGTAATGCTGACGCAACACTATACTCCACACAGAATGCACAGCGGATAAATCTTGTAACTTAGTGACGAAAAACAGAGCACACGAGATGTAAATTTTGTGCAGCAAGTTAGAAACTTGCTGCGTGCCTTATGGCAAAATTCCACTATTACGATGGATTACAAAAACAACTATCTCGCGATAGTACAAATCACGCCTCGTAAAAGAATGGAATCTAACGACCACTAAACTAGAAAGTCCTAAGACCTTTGCAAAACTAGGCTAAAAAGAATAAAAGAACTCTCGTGAGTTTGCTCAATCTCAATGTAAGCTTCGCTCGTTATGACTCGTGTGTCACGTATGTCATGAAGTCTTGTACATATATACTTCGACTTCTCAAGGACTTGCTCAACGTCCATACTGCCCTCAACGTCCACTAACTTCAATATGGCAGTTGGAAGTTAAGTTGGATAGCTCCAAATGACTTAGTCTTCACTTGGGCTTCAAGACACCTATTTTTAGCAAGTTCCTTTCCAAATTTAGCTCATAATTCTCCACACGTAATCCACACGTATTTGATCCTTTCCAAGATTTATCTAAGTCCTGAAATCACTAAAAATAGCCAATAACCGGATTAATAGGGTTTTGGGCATGAGAAATAAAACTAGAGGTGGACTCATTCTCAGCCAACAATGTTGACTGGCATGTTGTCCCAACATGATCGTCAACATTGAAATCTCAACACTAACAATCTCCCCCTTTTTATCTTTCTTCCCAAAACCACTGCAGAAGTTGGACGTAGTGGAACTCCCCCTGACGGCAATATCTACTCAACCACAAAACATTAAAAGATGGTTAGAGTAAACGTTAAATAGAATAGTGACTAAACTATTCAAAGTACTAAGGACTTAGTACATAGCCATAGAGGTTCTGATCATAGACATCTGCAAAACAAAAACAAAAACAAGTGGTCCATAGGCAACATAAACACAAACGCAGGCAAAATCAACACGCAAGTCAGATAGGCATGCAAAATCACAAAAGCACTCAAAGCATCAAAAATGCGCATGCACACAAACGATCTAGACCCACTATGGTCTAAATCGTCGGACTCTGACTCGACTCAGCTCCAGCTTCTTTCCAGCCATTCTTCTTCACGTACTCCCCCTGTTTGTTCGGCACCTTATTCTGCTCCCCCTGAATCTCCGCTTATAAAGTCACCCACATTGGTCAGCAGCCATGATCTAAACATCCATCTGCACAAACAACCTTCTCCCCCTTTTTGGGAAGAAAGTAAACCTCAGAGAATTTCTCTCTGAGCAATCAAAAAAATAATCTTGTCATTCAGACACTTAATCTCTCGCTGCAGATTCGATGTTGAGGTAAATGTGGAACTGGCATCTGGACCAACATTCTGAGACTCAGAAACAGGTGAGTTTGCCATAGATAAATCAAAAATAAGCTCAAGAAATGGAGAAGCAATACAGAATGTGTAACCCTTGATTATATCAAACACAGTCAAGAACAGAAAGTAATCTCAGCGTGAAGTAAAGATATTGATCCAAGACTTAAAGACCAAACACAGTTCCAATGGTCACACATAATAAACACGGTCAAATCAGATACTTACTTCGTGGGGGGGAAAAAACCGCAAAAAGTAACCGTTGGACTTGAAACACACTTAGGCAAATTATATGATAGGGACGAAATAAGTCGAAACTGCCTAAGTAAAACTGAAGCTAAATATAGCATATGGAGGACTCAATCACACGAAACCATAGGAGCATATCAGAGTATGATTCACCCCAAAAATACCAAGTCAAAGATCTAAGTAGAATCGAGCAAAAACTAACCGTTTAGGCGACAATGAGGATCACTTGAGACAAGCGTAACAAGCCGTTCTTCGAGAGTTCTAATGCAACTCTGAGAGATATCTAAACTAGACACACGATACTAACTAATGCAGACCAAAAAGCAAATGCAAGTAAACGAAAGCACAAAAATGTAGCAATATCAAACTGACAGTTACAAATGTTGCCCCAACATTTGACTCAACATTCTTATTCCGTTATCCTAGACTTTTCTGCTCAACCCTTCTCTAAACCAGTTCCCTTTACTACCCTTTCACCTTATTTATCTAACCGAAATCATGCACTGCCCTTATACCCTAAGCCTCAAGGTTTGGCTTTTTGTTGCATAGTATACATCGTCACCGCGAATGCCGTGTACCTACGGAAACTTATTACCAAGTACCTATATCTAGCTAAGAGTTTATGAGTATGCTTATACGCACCAAGGATTCGCTTTTTGTCGCAAAGAGTACATCGTCACAGCGAATGCCGTGTACGTAAGGACTTATTACCAAGAGCCTATAAGTAAAGGGATCGGGTTCATTCATGGACCAGTCGAAAAGAATCAAGTCATTTCACAGGAAAACAAAACAGAATATCTAACCAAACATTAAAGCAGTAACCATCAAATCTGACATATGCTATGTTGATCCAAATGTTGGACCAACATTCAAACTGACATATGCAAACCTATGGATTTCTTCAGGTCCAAAAACCTTTCAAAATCCAATGCTTTCGTAAATATGTCTGCTAACTGATGTTTTGTGTCTATATGCTCAATGCACACTAACTCTTTTTCTACCATATCTCTCAGAAAATGATGCCTTATATCTATATGCTTCGTACGTGAATGCTGAATAGGGTTCTTAGATATGTTGATGGCACTAAGGTTATCACAATACATGAGAACAGATTCACACTCTAAACCATAGTCACACAACATGCTATTCAACCACAACAATTGCGTACAGCAACTACCCGCAGCAACATACTCAGACTCAGCAGTAGATAAAGACACACAGTTCTGTTTCTTACTGTACCATGCAACTAAATTATTACCTAAGAAGAAACAGCCGCCACTTGTGCTCTTGCGATCATCCTCGTCACCTGCCCAATCAACATCGTTGTAGCCTACAAGACTCATATTAGTATCTTTAGAGAACCACAACCCTAGGCTACACGAACCACTCACATATCGAAGAATACGCTTAACAGCATTTAAGTGGGAGATTTTAGGCTCAGGCTGATATCTAGCATAGACACATATGCTATACATAATGTCGGGTCGACTCGCTGAAAGATATAACAAACTGCCTATCATTGATCGATACAATGTTGGGTCAACATTCTGTCCCACATTGTCCTTACTTACCTTTTGTGTAGACCCCATAGGCGTTTTCATTACCTTCGCCGTGTCCAATCCAAACTTCTTAACAGTGTTCTTTGCATATTTCTCCTGAGACATAAAAATCCCGTCGCTGCTTTCCTTGATCTGCAATCCTAAGAAAAAAGTTAGTTCCTCAATCATGCTCATTTCGAAAGTGGAGTTCATGGCATGTACAAATTTATCTAACATTGATTGCGAACTAGAGCCAAAAAATATGTCATCAACATAAATTTGAGCAATTAAAACGTCAGCACCGACTCTTTTTACAAAGAGTGTGCGATCTGCCTCACCTCGAGTAAACCCAAATTCGAGTAAAAACGTGGTTAACCTACCATACCAGGCTCGAGGCGCTTGCTTCAATCCATACAAAGATTTCATCGATTTGTAGTCCTTATGCGGCTTGTCTCTGGTTCTCCTTCCTTCGTTAACATTACCAATAATCAGGTCAGTGGGATGGTCCTTCTGTATCTTACTTGGCGGATCTCTTCGAGCTTCACTGGGTCCGGCTTCATCATCGTTCTGTTCAGTTTCAGGTGCTGAGGCAGATGCTGGCTCAACATTATCCTCCACATTCTCCTCTGTTTCATCAAAAGCTTGGACAACGTCTGTAACTAAATATTTATCATCAGAACTTAAAAACCCATCAAAACAGTTTGAGTCATCATAATCAAAAATAATTTGTTTCTCAGATGTTGAGTCAGATGTTGAATCAACATCCGACTCAACATTCGTTACCGCTGTGAAGCCAATATGTCGATCCTCGTCTTCTTCGCCATCCGAGAAGGATTGGATGGTAACTGATGATGACTTGATCTGTTTTGGTGACTGCTCATCATCTTCATCATCGGAGAGATCCACCCACAGTGATTTCCCACGTTTGCGAAGTGTGTTCGCACATTCGTTGGCATAGTGACCCCAGCCAGTGCATGCATGGCATCTCACTGAATCCCAATCTATCTTCTTCTTTCCATCAGGGTTACGTTTAAAGAATGGAGGGGCAGGGGACGGTTCTTTGTTGAAGTTCTGGCCTTTCTTGAATGTTGGGCCAACATTGCGCTCCGCATTCTTCTTTTTGAGAAACCTTTCGAATTTCTTCACGAGTATGGCCGAACTCTCATCATCAGATTCCTCCTCTGATTGACCCTTGGAGGGCTGACAGACTAGGGCTAGACTTTTTCCGCGAGAGGCTCTTTCTTGTACTTCTAGATTGGTCTCGTAGTTCTTCATGATGTTCATCAACGTGTTGAGATCCAACGTGGACAAATTGTGGGCTTCCTCGACCACCGCTACCTTCACATTAACTTCGGATTTAGCGTACGAATAGCTTTAGAAATTAATACCTTATTCGCGATTGGCTCTCCGAGACTTGCGCACTCGCTTGAAATTGTCAGAATTTTGCCGAAGTACGTGGTAACATCCTCATCATCCTTCATTCTGAGATTTTCAAATTGGTTGAGGGGTAGCCTTAGACGTGTCTGCTTCACACTCGCATCGCCTTCACAGTACCTCTGAAGTAAATCCCACGCATCGTTTGCCATAGTACTGTTTTGTATGATCTTGAACATGAAGATGTCCACCGAAGAGAAGATGGCATTGAGGGCTTTATCATTGAACTCGGCTGCGTTCTCTCTTGAAGACTCCATTCAGTGATCGGTTTTTCATAGACTTCACCATCTTCGTCCGGGGCAGTTTTTGGTGTAGAATGACCATGGAGCACGGACTCCCACGCTCGCACATCAATAGATTCGATGCACTGTCGAACACGAACCTTCCAATAGGCGTAGTTTGAGCCGTCTAACACAGGGACTTTGCCAATGTAATTTGAGCTTGAAACATCCATTGTATATGATCTTCAGCGCTTAGTAACGTCAAGCGTAGGCTCTGATACCACTTTGAAGGTGGTCCCGTCGTGAAATGGATGTAAAAGATACTAAGTTGTAAACTGGTGATGTAAATGTTGACGGTAATGCTGACGCAACACTATACTCCACACAGAACGCACAGCTGATAAATCTTGTAACTTAGTGACGAAAAACAGAGCACACGAGATGTAAATTTTGTGCAGCAAGTTAGAAACTTGCTGCGTGCCTCATGGCGAAATTCCACTATTACGATGGATTACAAAAACAACTATCTCGCGATAGTACAAATCACGCCTCGTAAAAGAATGGAATCTAACGACCCACTAAACTAGAAAGTCCTAAGACCTTTGCAAAACTAGGCTAAAAAGAATAAAAGAACTCTCGTGAGTTTGCTCAATCTCAATGTAAGCTTCGCTCGTTATGATTCGTGTGTCACGTATGTCATGAAGTCTTGTACATATATACTTCGACTTCTCAAGGACTTGCTCAACGTCCATACTGCCCTCAACGTCCACTAACTTCAATATGGCCGTTGGAAGTTAAGTTGGATAGCTCCAAATGACTTAGTCTTCACTGGGCTTCAAGACACCTATTTTTAGCAAGTTCCTTTCCAAATTTAGCTCATAATTCTCCACACGTAATCCACACGTATTTGATCCTTTCCAAGCTTTATCTAAGTCCTGAAAATCACTAAAAATAGCCAATAACCGGATTAATAGGGTTTTGGGCATGAAAGATAAAACTAGAGGTGGACTCATTCTCAGCCAACAATGTTGACTGGCATGTTGTCCCAACATGATCGTCAACATTGAAATCTCAACACTAACAAAGGGTTCACGGTGCGGTTCCAGAATGAGCCCGGCGGTTATGTCATGGCCGCGACTGCGGTTCCGGTTTTCGGTTCCAGGAATATTTCTTGAATCGCCCCGGAACCGTGACATGACAACGCGGTTCTAGGTGGTTCCAGGGCGGTTCTAACCGCTTTTTTATTTTTTTATTTCTTTCTATTTTTTAATCTTTTAGTATCTGATAAGTTAAAAAATTCTGAAATTTTTATTAAAAAATTTATAAAAACGAATTACAAAATAAAAAAAAATACAGTGGAAAAGAATAAAAAATACATTGAAAAGAAAACAAAAATTATACTTTGAGAAGATCTACGGCTACGCTACACCGTGATTAACTAGTACTTTTTGCTCGCTTCTTCGTCGGAGTCAGAGCTTGGAACTCGTCGATCGCATTCCCCTTTTGGTTCTTCGATTCGGCCGAAAACCAATCATTTAATAGAGTGAGCATCGCAAGTGAAGTCGGATTAAGACTCGTCCGTCGATCTCCAATGATTCGACCCGAAGTCGAGAATGCGGACTCCGAAGCGACACTCAAAGCTTGCATGGGTCTCGTGCCATTGTCGCTAGAGTCGAGTAAAGCTTAGCATTCGTCTTCCGCCACTCCAAATCATCGAAGTCTTCGGGCACTTGAAGTTATGACTCAAATAGAGTTGAATCTCATTTAAGTTACTTAGAGACAATGTGGGCGCTCTACTTTTTTTGCATCTTCAATTTCCGCAAGATTCCTCCTGTACCGTGCAAGCTACTCCCACTCGAAATTTCAGTCATGTGAGTCGTCGTTTCAACACCTGCTCCTTGCTCCTGAGATACATAAAAGGAAAACATTTCTTGTAGAGAACGCATAATTGACTCCTTCTGGTCTTCAACATTTTCTCCAAAAAAGTTATGGTAATTGTGACGCCCGGGGCCGAAGAGGGCGGGGAGTGATCGCCGGTGCCAGGGTGCACGGACAATGAGCGGCTCCTGGCAGGCTTCTAGGCGAAGGGGTACGTGAACGAACCGATCCAACACCAGAATGAGAGGGGATCCTGAGACTGACAATGTATGGGCGTGTCAGGCTAAGAATCGTATAAAAGAATTGATAGTACTACTCATATCACCAAGGTCGACCTACCTTTTCGGGAGTCCATCTATAGAAACTCCGAAGTTAAGCGTGCTTGACTTGGGCAATCTAGGGATGGGTGACCCCATGGGAAGTTTCTCAGGGTGCGTGTGAGCGAGTGCACGAAGCACGCTAAAAGGTTAAATGGTGGTACAGTGGGACTAGACTATCAGCTATAGTGACATCCGATATGGGACGGGTCGTTACAGTAATGCTCGAAAAAAATATCGAAAGTATCCATACCATAGCTAGGGTCGAGCAAAACCGTTAACCCGTGGACTATTGGAATTTTTCCCAATATTTCCTATACTTAAGTTCCATACCTTCGATAAAATTACACAAGCACGGGTTCGTTCGATATTCAAGAATCTTATAGCACATGTCAAAAAGGCTCGGGATAAATTTTGACAATGTGGGATAATGAACTCTGGAAAATACCTCCGTTTCCGCCTTGAATTCTTTAAGTAATGACTCACACCCTTCCAGAATGTATTGGTCGATTAAATTAACCACAGCTTGGGGATCAAGACACCGCGTTGTTGTTCCAATATGCCATGACCAAATTCTTATAGCGTACAAAAGTGCTAAGGAGGTCATATCAGGAGTTCCACCAGGTCGGAACCGGTAGGGGAACTTCTTATAGGAGACCACTTGCAATGACCGTTTGCTTTCACGACTGCCTTAGACGCCACTCTCGTAATTTTTTTCCTATGAACTTGAATTTTTCTATTGTACTACCTAAAATGTCGTCGAAGACGCACTTGACACATAAGTTAATTACGTGACAAGCGCTCCTTACATGACGTAGCCAACCGTTGAAGGGTAACCTTAGACGCTGTCGGAGAATGCAGATTGCTGCATCGTTAGCACTAGCATTGTCTAAAATGATTGACATAATTTTGTCTTGAATACCATATTTATTCACAACATTCATGACATAAACCGATATGGTGTGTGCATTATATATGTTGCAACTCGAGGACGTCTAAGGCGAGAATTCCCTTTTGCATCGTGCACGTCTCATCGATCCAATGGCCGATAACCACTAGATAAGATTGTGACATTTGTCCAGTAGTCAAACTAATTCGACACGATATGTTGGACAAATGCGAAAACAAGTTCGTATGATATTCTTTAAAAATTTCTAACATATGTTTCATAAGTGTCTTACGACTTACGTTATGGAATCCAGTTATATCATACTCGATAAACCCTTCACTTTCCGCAATGTGTTGGTCCGAGATTACACCAACAATGCGACGGAGGACGGATTAAACACGCTTAAAGATCGAGATTTAGGTTCGGGGCGTGTGGGGCTTGGTGGTGTTCTTGAGGAGACTCTCTCACTCTAAAATTGTTTATTTGATCTTCACACACAAGCACACCTAACTATGTGTTAGGGTTTTCCTATTTATACCACAAGTTGGTATATAATAGGTGGGCCTCTTGTGAAGGCCCATTACATGAATAACTAAGAACTAACCCAATTAAGAGTTAGCCCAAAGTTTAATAAAGTAAATCAACAAAGATAATACAATGAAATTGAACACTACAAAATATTTCCTAACAATCTCCCCCTTAGTGTTCAATCTTCAGTTCAGCGCGGGATATCTTTGTTGGGCATATTGGAGATCTCGATTCCTAGCAAACTCCCCCTACAAGGGATATCTCCTCTTCTTGCGGAGGCATTGATGGCTCGGCTAGGACTCACTTGTTAAGATTCTCCAATCTTCTTCTTCTTGGCACTGGATTTATCGTCTACGAATGGAAGTTGTCTGGTTCGGCCTCGAAGATGACTCGTCTGGCTCCAGAAGAAGGTAGGCGTGGGGCGAAAAAAAAATGTGCCAAGGCTCCATTGAAATGTGACTTTCAAGAGCAGGGAGCCCGGTCTTCAGAGTAGTCAGCGCAGTAGTGGCGGAATGTGGTGGATGAGATGTGCCATGGCTCCTTCGAGTGTTCCATTATGAACATAATAGCCTGACACATAAGAATGTGCACGGAGGTAGTGGAAGCCTCCGGCGGGGCGTAGTTGGTGGAGGTGGCGTGGATGATGATTGCTGCTGATGCTGCTGTACGATCTTCAACTCATTTCTTCTCCTTTACTCCCCCTTGAGATGATCTCCGTCTTCGGGATCGTCACGTCGTCCGTGGGACGAGTCTGTCTCTGTTGTTGATGGTGGTGATGGTGTGGTGTGGTGTTGAGTGAGGCAATCAAGTGGGATTCTCAGGAGTAGCAGCAATTGGTGTTCCTCTGGGTTCAGTTTTGAACACTGGAGAGACGGAGCAGCATGTGGTGGCGTAGGCGTAGGCGTGGTGGAGTGGTGTCGGTGATGGGACCTTTTCCTTCATAGATCCTCGTTGAGCGCGGCATGGAATGTGTAAGTTCCTCGCTGATTGCTATGAGTCGGGGCTCCATCACGAACGGGGTAACTAACCAGACGGGGGTCACAAAGACGCTCCGTCGTCACAACATCGAAACATGTGTTCGATGTGCCGCCTGTTTGCACAGGTCAGAAAGAACCGGAGAGCCACAAAGGCTTTCCGTTCGCACGGACGATGAGACAAGCTCGTATCCGTGGCCCATCGACAGTTGTGGTGAGGATGGCTGTCGTGGGTCTTCCGCTCTCGGTCACAAGGACGTCATCAAGCGTTCGTGCAAGTTCACGAAGAACCTACGGTGCGTAAAGAGTGTTTGTGTCCTAGAAAGTGGAAAATTTCGGTGGGTGAGGACACTAGACTCTATGTGAGTGGAAGAGGTGCAGTGAGAGGCGGGGCACTACATGTTCAACATCAACCGTCTCCAAGTGGGGCGGTGATGGCTAACGTGGTTCCTCTTGTGCGAATGAAACAGCTATCTGCGAAAGGATAGCTGAGTGGTTGGGGGGGTTAATTGCGCGGTTGGACCAGATGCCGCGACTTCTACTCGGGAAACGAACGAGTCGTCTCCTGTACCTATGGGCGAGGTCCGGGTTATGGTGAGATATGATAGAGGAGTGCGATCATCTCGTCGTTGGTTCGCAGCTCCTGCAAGCGACTTACGTCATCCTCCCGAGATCGTTGATTGGATCTTTGCGTGGAGAACGATGTCGCGCGACCTAGACCTAGACTAGAGAGGCTAGGGTAGGCTCGTTCCTGGGTTAGGATCAGGGGGGTTTCACTGATCCATGGGAACTATGGTGGCGTGGCGTGATCGCGTTGAAAGGCGACCACGAGTGATGTCGACGAGGGTGGCCCAAAACTGTTGATCAGACACTTCTGAGACTCGTCAGGTGGTGGTGGTGGTGAGGGCGTAAAGAGGATCACGGTGGCTTAGGACGTCTCCATGTAGCGCACCATGGTGGAATGGATGGCAGTGGGTGGACGGTGGAGTATGGTACAAGAGATCCACATCGCCTAAGCATCAAGATTGGATGGCGCGCCCACTGATGGTTGGTTGAACTTTTGTCAACCCTTCTTTGTAGGTCCGGGTTTTGCACGGATTTGTACAGAAATCATGATGGTTGCTCGCTTCTCTGACATCCCTTCTTGCACGTGGAGCAACCCGTGTAACGTGCATGATGGGGTTGGTTGCTCGCAGTGCATACCGGTCATGAATGTGGAGCAACCCATGTACCATTCATGCCGGGGGTGGTTGCTCACGTCGTGTACCAGTCATGTATGTGGAGCAACCCGAGTACCATACATGCTGGGTAGTGTGAAATTGGCATTCGGAAATTCCGCTCCGAAAAGTTTGGGGGTGACCTAAACTTTTTCTATAATGTGCCAATACCGTCCTAGGTCGATTGTTGGGTACGGTGATCGTTGCCGCGTTTTGGATTTGCCTTCAAAAATTTCACAAAAACGTCGTCTATACCGAAAATTTTGGCCCAGAAAAATTTATTTCGGAAAATTTTAAAAGTGTAAAATAGACAAAGTCCAATGGCCTTAGAAAATTTTTCTCTATCCAATGATATAAATTTTCCTTAGGCTTAGAAAAAAATTTCCTTTTTTTTTTTTTTTGCTCCTTAAAACCTTATTTAATCCGAGGGGGGGCCAGAAATTTTGGTGGTCAAAAACGTTTAAGTGTAATTTTAAAGAGTGATTTTTACAAGATTTGAAGCCAAAAATAGAGTTTGGATCAAGTTTAAAGGTTGGGTGCAAATTTCTAGGGGGGTGCGAAAAAATGGTGTGAAAATGTGCGAAAGATGTTGTCCCGAGAAATTTCGTTGTGAGAGTGAGCCGCGAAAATAAGGAAATTTCACATTCACAGTGAATTTTCGCATATAGCACAGAAATTTCGCATTCAGAGGAAATTTTCGCATGTACTGAAAATTTTCGCATGTCGAGAGAAAATTCGCATTTAGAGTAAATTTTCGCATGTATGAAAATTTCGCATGTATAGAAATTTTCGCATGTATAAAATTTTCGCATTCAGAGTGAATTTTCGCATATAGCACAGAAATTTGCTAAGCCTGGTGCAGAACCCGGACCTACAAAAAGGCGACCTACAGAAATTTATTTTTCTAAGCCTAAGGAAAATTTATATCATTGGATAGAGAAAAATTTTCTAAGGCCATTGGACTTTGTCTATTTTACACTTTTAAAATTTTCCGAAATAAATTTTTCTGGGCCAAAATTTTCGGTATAGACGACGTTTTTGTGAAATTTTTGAAGGCAAATCCAAAACGCGGCAACGATCACCGTACCCAACAATCGACCTAGGACGGTATTGGCACATTATAGAAAAAGTTTAGGTCACCCCCAAACTTTTCGGAGCGGAATTTCCAAATGCCAATTTCACACTACCCAGCATGTATGGTACTCAGGTTGCTCCACATACATGACTGGTACACGACGTGAGCAACCACCCCCGGCATGAATGGTACATGGGTTGCTCCACATTCATGACCGGTATGCACTGCGAGCAACCAACCCCATCATGCACGTTACACGGGTTGCTCCACGTGCAAGAAGGGATGTCAGAGAAGCGAGCAACCATCATGATTTCTGTACAAATCCGTGCAGAACCCGGACCTACAAAGAAGGGTTGACAAAAGTTCAACCAACCATCAGTGGGCGCGCCATCCAATCTTGATGCTTAGGCGATGTGGATCTCTTGTACCATACTCCACCGTCCACCCACTGCCATCCATTCCACCATGGTGCGCTACATGGAGACGTCCTAAGCCACCGTGATCCTCTTTACGCCCTCACCACCACCACCACCTGACGAGTCTCAGAAGTGTCTGATCAACAGTTTTGGGCCACCCTCGTCGACATCACTCGTGGTCGCCTTTCAACGCGATCACGCCACGCCACCATAGTTCCCATGGATCAGTGAAACCCCCCTGATCCTAACCCAGGAACGAGCCTACCCTAGCCTCTCTAGTCTAGGTCTAGGTCGCGCGACATCGTTCTCCACGCAAAGATCCAATCAACGATCTCGGGAGGATGACGTAAGTCGCTTGCAGGAGCTGCGAACCAACGACGAGATGATCGCACTCCTCTATCATATCTCACCATAACCCGGACCTCGCCCATAGGTACAGGAGACGACTCGTTCGTTTCCCGAGTAGAAGTCGCGGCATCTGGTCCAACCGCGCAATTAACCCCCCCAACCACTCAGCTATCCTTTCGCAGATAGCTGTTTCATTCGCACAAGAGGAACCACGTTAGCCATCACCGCCCCACTTGGAGACGGTTGATGTTGAACATGTAGTGCCCCGCCTCTCACTGCACCTCTTCCACTCACATAGAGTCTAGTGTCCTCACCCACCGAAATTTTCCACTAGGACACAAACACTCTTTACGCACCGTAGGTTCTTCGTGAACTTGCACGAACGCTTGATGACGTCCTTGTGACCGAGAGCGGAAGACCCACGACAGCCATCCTCACCACAACTGTCGATGGGCCACGGATACGAGCTTGTCTCATCGTCCGTGCGAACGGAAAGCCTTTGTGGCTCTCCGGTTCTTTCTGACCTGTGCAAACAGGCGGCACATCGAACACATGTTTCGATGTTGTGACGACGGAGCGTCTTTGTGACCCCCGTCTGGTTAGTTACCCCGTTCGTGATGGAGCCCCGACTCATAGCAATCAGCGAGGAACTTACACATTCCATGCCGCGCTCAACGAGGATCTATGAAGGAAAAGGTCCCATCACCGACACCACTCCAGCACGCCTACGCCTACGCCACCACATGCTGCTCCGTCTCTCTAGTGTTCAAAACTGAACCCAGAGGAACACCAATTGCTGCTACTCCTGAGAATCCCACTTGATTGCCTCACTCAACACCACACCACACCATCATCACCACCATCAACAACAGAGACAGACTCGTCCCACGGACGACGTGACGATCCCGAAGACGGAGATCATCTCAAGGGGGAGTAAAGGAGAAGAAATGAGTTGAAGATCGTACAGCAGCATCAGCAGCAATCATCATCCACGCCACCTCCACCAACTACGCCCCGCCGGAGGCTTCCACTACCTCCGTGCACATTCTTATGTGTCAGGCTATTATGTTCATAATGGAACACTCGAAGGATCCATGGCACATCTCATCCACCACATTCCGCCACTACTGCGCTGATTACTCTGAAGACCGGGCTCCCTGCTCTTGAAAGTCACATTTCAATGGAGCCTTGGCACATTTTTTTTTTTCGCCCCACGCCTACCTTCTTCTGGAGCCAGACGAGTCATCTTCGAGGCCGAACCAGACAACTTCCATTCGTAGACGATAAATCCAGCGCCAAGAAGAAGAAGATTGGAGAATCTTAACAAGTGAGTCCTAGCCGAGCCATCAATGCCTCCGCAAGAAGAGGAGATATCCCTTGTAGGGGGAGTTTGCTAGGAATCGAGATCTCCAATATGCCCAACAAAGATATCCCGCGCTGAACTGAAGATTGAACACTAAGGGGGAGATTGTTAGGAAATATTTTGTAGTGTTCAATTTCATTGTATTATCTTTGTTGATTTACTTTATTAAACATTGGGCTAACTCTTAATTGGGTTAGTTCTTAGTTATTCATGTAATGAGCCTTCACAAGAGGCCCACCTATTATATACCAACTTGTGGTATAAATAGGAAAACCCTAACACATAGTTAGGTGTGCTTGTGTGTGAAGATCAAATAAACAATTTTAGAGTGAGAGAGTCTCCTCAAGAACACCACCAAGCCCCACACGCCCCGAACCTAAATCTCGATCTTTAGGCGTGTTTAATCCGTCCTCCGTCGCATTGTTGGTGTAATCTCGGACCAACACAATGCAAAACAGTTCTTCACAGTTTACTACCAGTGTGTGATAATGTAATTTGGGTAATAAAAGTGTGTGTATTAATGCGTAATAAAAAGTAAATTGTGGAATCATAAAGATTTGAGAGGTTATGGTTTGTTTTAGAGAGAATGAGAGAGATTTGTATGAACAATGATTAAAATGATTTTTGTTCTGGTGCCAGTAGCGGGTCCTGCCGAGGTTCTGAGGCGGTTACGAGCCGACCGCCCAGTTGCGCACATATAGTCTATATTAGAGCTCGATTGTGATAATCGACTTGTGACAACAATTTTATTTCGGATATACCATAACTAGAAATATCTACTAAGTAGAATAGAACAACTAACATTAATGTATTGCACGCCCAAACCGCTTTGACCACCAGCGGCCAAAGAAATCACGGTTGCTCTTCTGTGCAATATTTGTTGCATTTCATGGATTCACTTGCTAAAGTAAATAAAACCCTATTGACATTTAAGAGCTCCTACGAAGAGACTGCGTGTACAAATCATAATCGTACGGTCACCCCTGGCTGTGAAATAAAACCCTTTTAGCATGGTCGATAAGAAAGAATTATGTCATATCTCTGGGTAGACGCGATCATTTAACATGATCGATAAGAAAGATAGGAGCAAGATAAGAAACGAATTAGAGATCGAGATCGTCATTTAATATTGTATCGGAGCTCGATGTATTCATTCCTCAAGGTGGTTAAGAAAGAAATACATCAGTGCCCGAGGTCGAAGTAGTCATTTAGCATGATCGATAAGAAAGATAGGAGCTAGATAAGAAACGTATTAGAAGTCGAGGTCGTCATTTAATATTGTATCAAAACTCGATGTTCTTGATTCCTCAAGGTGGTTAAGAAAGAAATACATCAGTGCCCGAGGTTGAAGTAGTCATTTAACATGGTCAATGAGACAAATTTCTCCACAACATGAAGAGACGCAGAAGTGCCCGAGGCCGAAGTTGTCATCGCCATGATATTGGTATCGTGGACACAGAATCATACAACCATATGAAAGAAAATTTACGTGTAAACCCCATAAGAAAGAAAATTGATATTTAAAGTGTTGCATTTCAGCGGGGATTGGCTAGGTCACGAGAGCTGAGTCATTCTCTCACTCTCTCTACTTTGTTATGGTTGGCATTTTTCATAATAGCATATAAATGAGCAGAGTTCGACCCATTTTCTATGCTCGTGCTCGATTATACTCGATTAGGTATAACAGAAAAAATAAATGAACTCACAAGCATCACTCACGACGTGCGCGAACTCGAGCTGCTCACTCGATTAGGTTTGAAAGAATTTAAAAAATAAAAAAAAAATCACAAGCATCACTCACGACATGTGCAAGCTCGAGTTGCACAATTATGGGGCTCCAGCTTGATTTTCACGAGCTCGAGCCGAACTTCATTTGAGCCGACTTGTGGCAGCCCCGCCTTCCACCACTACTTTCTTAACTAGTCTAAGCGACTAATATCGTAATAATGAAATGGATCGTACGAAATTTCGGATAAAATTTTTCCTTTCATAAAAAGGAATCGTAACAGTTCCTACGAAATCATCGTGGGTCCTATTTACATAGGAAAGCGCGCATGCGGGTCAAAATAAAAATATCTACTGGGCCTCCACCAGGTCGCATCCATGCACAAACTTCCATCTCAAAAGCCCCCGGAAGCTTCAAAAGTTGGCCTTGCCGTGAAAATGATCACGTACAGTGATCGCGGAGTCCTACAACACATAACAACGTGGAATGAGCTTATAAAGCTCAGTAAGTGAAAACCATGCATGCAATGCACGTGACCTAAATAGCGATGGCATTCGCGCCAATGTTTTTAACTCCTCATGACCTTCTCATTCTTTTCCTTTCATATTTGGGCCCCTTCAGCTTTCAATCTTACTATGCACCATATAGAGCTCAAACCCCCAAGGGTATAAGTGGCAGTACACACACTGGGAGGCTAAACCCGAGTACTCAATCTGTGCGTAACCCTCTGGTGCCTTTCAATCCCACTGCGGTACACACTGAGAGGCTACTAATGCCTTTCAATCCCAGTGTGATCCACACTGAGAGGCTACTAGTGCCTTTCAATCCCAATGCAGTCCCATTGAGAGGCTAACCCGGCACACAAATTTCGGTTAACCCTAAGGCGCCTTTCCATCCAGATGCGGTCTGACACGCGGGCGCTTCTCACTGGTAGCTTACTACGAGGTCGCCAACACTCGAGGTTCCCTCGGTGCCGCTTATTCCCTCGAGTCGCATCCTCCAGGTTGCATCTCCCGCTACGGGATATCCACCTGCCTATCATGAATCAGGCAATCGGCATCGTGAATCGCCATGGTGTATTTCCCCTACCTTTCGTGAATCAGGTAATTCGGCATCGTGAATCGTCATGGTAGCATAGAAGAGCCGTGACTCATCATTGAGTCGACACAAATGCCCATATCGGCAAATATACATCGCTCTCATGCGATCTTATACTCATGCACGCTCTTTTCCCTGACTCTTATACTAGTCGTGCGTGCATACGCTCATGCCATGAATCATGTAAACATGCATGCGATATTCATAGAATACTTTACATCACATAAAAATCACGTAAATTTACGTCACATAGACACGTCACATAAAATCATAAAAGCATATAACACATAATTTCATGCACATAAAAATTATGTGTTGTAGTTGCGATTTCCACTTACATGGTATCCTTAGCTATTAAATTTATCGTATGGTATGTTGCTAACCTTCGAACCCTAATTATAGAAACAATTAGGGTTTGTTAGTCTAATTATAATTTCACAAAATTGGCTTAGTTTGAAAAATCATAGTTTTGATTTCTATAAATTTTGAAACCCTAAAATTTAGGACTTTAACCTAAATTCAGAAATACTATTTATATAAATCTCGGCATGAATTATAATATATCTCAACATATGTTTCGATATGGATGGATCTCGATATGGCTTGTACTAAGATTTCGACATCGAACTTATATAAAGCTTCAAGATGGATGTCGACATGTGTCTAGCTATAAACCTCGACATGTATCTACCAAGGGATTTCGATATGAGTTGCTATGAATCTCGAAGGGTCACAAGATTAATCTCGAGTAGTATTGGAAGATAAATCTCGATATCAATATCAATCATCAATCATCAACATAGATCTCGACATCCTTCTTGTCACTAATAAAATTTCGACATGTGTTTACAAGTGAATCTCGATATAAGGCATGTGATGATTTCGAGATTTAACTAAACGTATGGAATGAATGTCGAGCTATATGATTTCGACGCTTCATATATGCTATAAGATAAATCTCAAGATAGATGTCGAGCTTTATTGTTAGATTCAAAGATAAATCTCGAGCTTTTAACTCGAGTTTGATCAATTAGTATACCACATTTCGAAATTAGTTCCAAAGATCTCGAGGTGTGTCAAGTAGCAATACCTAATTTCGACATGGATTTTGATGTGTGACTTTGATATTATATATATAAAAAAACTTCGATATCAATATTTGAAGATAGATCTCGATATTTGATTGCTCGACATTTTACTTATTTCAAGATTCTTCAACTCGACATTTCAGAGTTTCGTGATCCTATCAACGTCAGAAATTCACACGGAAATTCATTCTACTGAAAGCTTCAATCCTTCAAATATTGATACTTAACTCTTAAAACTATTCTCCCCAAAATTCCCAGATCCTAAGATTTCCTCTACTTAATAATTGTTACTCTATCCCAAGCTTACTCTACCTCATGATTACGGACCCTAGAGCACTCCATACTTACCAAAAATATAGCTTAATCTAAATTAACACCCTAATATACATTTACATTCGAAATTAGGGTTTTCACCCTCTTTCTTACACTTGAATATCTCGGTATCCTTAATTGTTAGGGTTAGAATATCTAGAAAAACTTAAGTAACGAAATTTACCAAGGTCTTAAGTAATATTCTTACTTACCAAACATGAATTTTAGTATACTTGGAAAATTCTTTCGTTTGAGCTTATCTTGGCATTTCTTCTTTCTTTGTTAGTTCTCAAGGATTTCCTTCTTCCTTCTTGTCCCAATATTTCGATAGTTTCTTAGCTAATAATGATAACTTGGTAGTTCTTTCCTATCTCAACTTAGCGTGTTGAAATAAATAAGTGACGTTGATGTCACTTTAGCAATACTTATCATCTTTCTAAGTAATACTCCATGATACTATTATTATAAACAATTCCCTTGTAGTTAAGAAACTTTACGTGTCTTTCAAATATTCACTTTACCTATTTGTGATTGGTTGTTTGATTTTTCAAAAGTTGATTAAAATTTATAAGTTGAAATTGTCCCCTCATATTCGGCTATTCCCATTTTTATCCCAACACTTGGGCTATACTTATATAGTAATATGGCCCAATCTTTAATTTTATTATTACTATCATGATTCAAATTGCTTATCACTAATTTATTAATATTTTTCCTACCAAGTTAGTTATCCTAGTATCACATAAGTCCATAGGACTATATCACATAGACACATAAGTCATTTAGCATGAAATCACGTAAGCATGTATATATTGCCGTAACGCATATATCATGTATTTCACATCACACACAAGTCACGTAACGCACTAAAATAATAGTACATTTATTACAAAATAATTATTGTGCATAATTATTTTTCCATAGTCTTAACATCTTTATCTAATAAATCTAACGAAATTTCTGATCTACTACTAATTAAATCGTAAATCCCATAATTAAATTTTACGGGTATTACATCCTCCCCCCTTAAAAGAATTTCGCCCCCGAAATTCCGTTAGCTGGAATGATTCAGGGTGACGATAGGTAAGGAGTTGTACTGGCTTGGTCAGGTGATAGAAATTCACCCTAGAAAGTTATGAAGCAATCTCAAATAATTTTCGAGGATAGAAAGAAATAGGATCCTGATGAAGCGGATATAAAGATTGTTCCAGTTAGTAGAACCTGTATTACCTCAAAAAGCTAACGAGAATAATTATAATTCTAACATAGACAGAGATCGAAGATTCTAAGTACCCATCACGCTTCCACTGCATCACTCTGATATTGAACAAATATGTTTTCTCAGGATGATCAAAAGATTGGGGCATAAGATTATACCCCGGATATTATTGGATCTTAGGTTTCAGGAATTCAGGTACGGATTCCTATTTCAAACGCTTATCTACTACGATCATGATTCAGGTCGACACTTGAACTGGTATCAACCAAGTCGGCTAAAAGAAATCCTAAGTCTTACCTCATAAGTGGGAGATATCAAAGAAAGTGTGAAACCTATGTCCACTAAATTGCACGTTGAGGTTTAATTGGTTAGAAGAATACCTCCCATCTCGGACTGATTGTTTTCGGCTTCTTCCGCTGTAAGCATGTATACTCGAGCGGGGGCCGTCAGCGGCTTGGCCTGATTTGCTCCCTGACTTCTAGATGCATTCTCTGGGCAGGCTATGGAGTAGTGGCCTGTCTTGCCACATTTAAAGCAAGTGGAGTTTTGGGAGAAACAGACGCCTAGATAACGCCGTGCACAATTTGAGCATACGGGTGCATTCGGTTGGGGTCTCCCCTGATTCGGATTCATTTGTTGAGGTGGTCCAGGGCGGTTTTGGAAATTGGTTTTCACATTCTTAGGAACAAACGGTTTCTTTGGGTTATTTCCATAGTTCTCAAGGATTTCCTTCTTCCTTCTTGTCCCAATATTTCGATAGTTTCTTAGCTAATAATGATAACTTGGTAGTTCTTTCCTATCTCAACTTAGCGTGTTGAAATAAATAAGTGACGTTGATGTCACTTTAACAATACTTATCATCTTTCTAAGTAATACTCCATGATACTATTATTATAAACAATTCCCTTGTAGTTAAGAAACTTTACGTGTCTTTCAATTATTCACTTTACCTATTTGTGATTGGTTGTTTGATTTTTCAAAAGTTGATTTAACTTTATAAGTTGAAATTGTCCCCTCATATTCGGCTATTCCCATTTTTATCCCAACACTTAGGCTATACTTATATAGTAATATGGCCCAATCTTTAATTTTATTATTACTATCATGATTCAAATTGCTTATCACTAATTTATTAATAATTGTTCCTACCAAGTTAGTTATCCTAGTATCACATAAGTCCATAGGACTATATCATTATAGACACATAAGTCATTTAGCATGAAATCACATAAGCATGTATATATTGCCGTAACGCATATATCATGTAATTCACATCACACACATGTCACGTAACGCACTAAAATAATAGTACATTTATTACAAAATAATTTGTGTGCATAATTATTTTTCCATAGTCTTAACATCTTTATCTAATAAATCTAACGAAATTTCTGATCTACTACTAATTAAATCGTAAATCCCGTAATTAAATTTTACAGGTATTACACGACTCGACTCATTTTTTACTCCTAAAACTATATATTGGTATAAGACCACTTGAACTTCATAAAAACAGCTTAAATTCCAACGAGAAGAGAAAAAAGAAAAAAACGAAAAGAAAACTCAACAAATGAATAATATACACCGTTAGTCTTCTGATTATGGTTTTGTTCCCAGCTCCCAAATGAGAGAGAACATTTTCGTTTCTATCTGCTGATTCGTTATTCGTGGTTTTTTCTTGCACTACACAGTAAATATAGAAAAAAAAAAAGAATGAAGGAATAATATATATGTAAAACTGATCATCAACCAAAATGGAAGCCTGTCGATTTATAGGACAGAGTCGGGAGCCTTCGCACTGCAATGACGCCTGCCGCTAATGCGCTCATCGATGCCAACACAAACGCCGGTAAATTACCTCCACCAAACAAAGCATCCCACGGGCCCGCACCAAGCGACACAATCATCTTTATATTATCATAAAAACAAAAACAAAGAAGACTGAGCGAATGTTTGTCCACAACTATTACAGTGTGTTTCAAACTGGGGAAGTTTTAGTGAGTGACTTACCTGAGGTATTACAATCGCAAGATTTAGAACCCCAATAGCCAATCCTGGACAATACCCCACGAAACAACATTGCTCAAACAAATATATACACATAAGAAATAAACGTCTTTCAATTATTCACTTTACCTATTTGTGATTGGTTGTTTGATTTTTCAAAAGTTGATTTAACTTTATAAGTTGAAATTGTCCCCTCATATTCGGCTATTCCCATTTTTATCCCAACACTTAGGCTATACTTATATAGTAATATGGCCCAATCTTTAATTTTATTATTACTATCATGATTCAAATTGCTTATCACTAATTTATTAATAATTGTTCCTACCAAGTTAGTTATCCTAGTATCACATAAGTCCATAGGACTATATCATTATAGACACATAAGTCATTTAGCATGAAATCACATAAGCATGTATATATTGCCGTAACGCATATATCATGTAATTCACATCACACACATGTCACGTAACGCACTAAAATAATAGTACATTTATTACAAAATAATTTGTGTGCATAATTATTTTTCCATAGTCTTAACATCTTTATCTAATAAATCTAACGAAATTTCTGATCTACTACTAATTAAATCGTAAATCCCGTAATTAAATTTTACAGGTATTACACGACTCGACTCATTTTTTACTCCTAAAACTATATATTGGTATAAGACCACTTGAACTTCATAAAAACAGCTTAAATTCCAACGAGAAGAGAAAAAAGAAAAAAACGAAAAGAAAACTCAACAAATGAATAATATACACCGTTAGTCTTCTGATTATGGTTTTGTTCCCAGCTCCCAAATGAGAGAGAACATTTTCGTTTCTATCTGCTGATTCGTTATTCGTGGTTTTTTCTTGCACTACACAGTAAATATAGAAAAAAAAAAGAATGAAGGAATAATATATATGTAAAACTGATCATCAACCAAAATGGAAGCCTGTCGATTTATAGGACAGAGTCGGGAGCCTTCGCACTGCAATGACGCCTGCCGCTAATGCGCTCATCGATGCCAACACAAACGCCGGTAAATTACCTCCACCAAACAAAGCATCCCACGGGCCCACACCAAGCGACACAATCATCTTTATATTATCATAAAAACAAAAACAAAGAAGACTGAGCGAATGTTTGTCCACAACTATTACAGTGTGTTTCAAACTGGGGAAGTTTTAGTGAGTGACTTACCTGAGGTATTACAATCGCAAGATTTAGAACCCCAATAGCCAATCCTGGACAATACCCCACGAAACAACATTGCTCAAACAAATATATACACATAAGAAATAAACGTCGATAGTAAGATAGATTGATACCTTGGCCACCACCAGAATCTGCAGTCAACTCTGCCGTGACAGAAAATGGTACGCTATATGTTACCTGAAGTTTAAAAATAAAATAGTTAACAATCAAAATTAAATGGCAATACAGTAATACACTGAGCTGAGCTTGGCGACTAATTAATTATTACTCACAGCAAGGGGAAGGCCGAGGAGAGCGAAGACGATCAAAGAAGCAATCTTAGTACTCTCGTTAGCACCAATGACATGTTGGACCCCTTGAGAATATTGCCGCAGTGACACCATGCTAATAATGGCAGTTCCCGACATGCAGAGAAACACCATGAAATTACTAGATGCCCAAACTAGCCTCGAACCCATCCATTGGCACATGGGTTCGATGAAAAATGAGCTGATGCCTAGAACAACCTGCATTTGGAGAGCAACGAAATCCAAAAGTGAAAAATGGAACCATACATACTGAGATAACTTATATAATGGAAGATTGCCAAGTATAGGTATTTCATTGCTGTTAGGATATACTAGAGAAGAGGTATAGAAATGAGACCACACCACAGTGCTAAATTTAGGGCTCTTACTGAATTCAATAGCAAACCAAAAGCACCTTCTCTGACACCCTGATTATAAGCTTCGACTTCAGCAGCATCTCCTTTTGGGTCACCATGATATACTTCTCTTCCCATCCAATCGGTGTCGAAGAGGAAAAAAGGGAACCATGAAACCTGATAGGACACACAGAAATGAGCCAATAGAGAATAAAAGATATAGAGACAAATGTTGAATAACGGTTCCTTCAATTGCTGCTACTGAACAAAAAATTGGAGGAAGTGAATAAAAATAGTTAAAAGCTTACCCAAGTCAATGCCATAACAGTTAGAACTGAATGCATTGCTGGAGGTAGATGGCGCAAACTGGTCAACAGATTCACCAAAACCGCCCCAGGACTGTCGCTATAAGTATCACTCTCATTTTCCGTATTTTGATGTCTGTCAATACTGTTGTGATTATCCATCATTGGTGGCCCACTTTTAACCTCTGATCTATAACCATAAGATTCTATTTCCTTCTTGGTTTTAGGAAGGTTTGACCTTTTCATTTGAGATTCATTCAGGAGTGGCGCAGAATCTGATGGACGATTAGGTTGCTTTGGTATTAATGGTACCTCCTCAGCAAAGTAGATTGTCACAAGTGTACAAAGTGCAAGGAAGATCTGGCAAAAAAAATCTTGTGATTAGGCATGCTGAAATGGTCAAAATTGCTCTGCAGATACAGCATCTGGGGTGAGGTGATCTTTTAGGCCAACTATGATTCAAACAATTGAGATATAAGCAACAGCAACCCCTCAAAAAAACCCATCCAGGATCAGCGTAGATGAGGCACTCAAAAGACATAAGGGACATGAAAATGCATCAATTAGTGGAAACCTGCGGATAGTATTGATAAGATGCAAGCATAGATACTAAAAAGATCAATTACATACTGAAATGATGTTGAATTAGCGATTTTAGAGTGAAGTAGGTGGTCAGAGTCTCACAAACGAATCAAGACTCCCCTACTGAGCTAGGTGTCTTACCACTGCAACTAAAAATGCTGCCTTGAGATTCCCACACGGTTCGCAGCAAGCTTTGCTTGTCAAAAAGGGAAACCACCTGCATGCAAATGACAGCTATGAATCATCAGAACAGATAACTCAAATCTATTGTTAATTGTTTCGGTAATGTGATGATAGCCAAATACAACAATGATTTTAAATCATTATACGAGTTACGCATTGCATCCTAGGAGAAATGTCACCTGTGCCAGTTGCCACTAGCCCCGGCAGAAAATCCTAGAATGTTCCCAACTGCCATCCAAGAGCAAAATATTGCATTTGCTGAATTTCTCTGATCAGGTCCTACAATCAGCAGAAGATCCGTGATTGTCTCGGGAAGTTGCATACTTATTATAAATAAATAGAAAGCTAATGTTGCTTATGACCAACAATAGAATGTTGGTGCAGTATTTTGTACCCCTTTAATTCTTTATACGAACAAAACGGGTGTGCACATGGTCATAAATATCATAATGCCCATAGGTTTTTGCTGATAAAATAAAATGCAAATGGCACGCAGGAATATGATACAATTTTGTAGCCTCCAATGTCCACAATTAATGAGGTTATATTACAATTTATATGGCCACTGGAGTAAAAGTTCTTTGCATTTGCAACTGCTTCCTTCAGAACGATCATGTTTGAACACAAGGTTAATAAAATCACTTTTTCTTGACGGAGAAACGGGCTATTTTTGATTATATCTCAGTGTTTGTAGATTCAGTAAGTCATGGCAGAGCGTCCAGCCGATAGACCCCTTCAGAGAGGAACATGTTTCTTATAACTCAATTCTCAATACATTTCTGATGACCTAGTGTCTACAGTTTGAGAATAGATTAATCACTAAATGAAGGGAGGGATTACCTGATAAATCCGCTAGAAGAGCACGGGCAGGACCCTGCATAGTCAGATTTCTGTTGTTAATATCTTGCAGCAATGAAGAGTTACATCAAAAGCAAAACCAGAAATCACCTGAACGGTGTTGTTGGCAAGGTCTAGGATCCAAAATCCGATCACAAAAATAATAGCTGCTCTTGTGCGAGTGCCTTTAAATGTGCTGTAATTCAATAAATGCAGCTTTGATTACATATTAATGTTGAAAAGAAGAAGAAAAAAGAAAGATGAAAGGCCGCGAATTTGATTATAACCTGCAATGCTCTTCTGTGTCCCCCAAAATATAACCAACGTCTGCAGAAAATCCGATTATTAACACCTGTATTAGAAAACTTAGCCCGACTATAACAATAAAGAACTACCAGCAACGAATATATGAAATACACCAATCAACTTACAGCCACCATTATCATGAGAGAACCGACGAATATATAGGGCCTCCGTCTACCATATTTTGAAGTACATTTATCACTCCATATGCCAACACAAGGTTGGACCTGCAAGCAAAAAGAGTCAAAAACTTTAATTCAAGTACCAGCAGTTCTTCACTAAATTTGAGTTAAAATAAGAGCTTCAAACTTCACATAACTAGATAATCATTGGCCTACTTCTCTTCTCCCAATCCAAAGTTTGATAACACATTGCAGAATGATATTTTGGCCTCACTTGATTTTCAAGATTGAAGCATATTTAAAATCACATGACAAGTTCATCATCTAATCTATTCATGAATAAAATCAACGAACTGAACAACTAGTAAATATCCAGCTACATGAGAGAACTAAAGCAGAACTTTTACATCAAAAGACTGTAATTTGACATACCACGAGGCCTGTTATGGGACCACAAAGCCAAATAAAGGAAGAAAACTCATGTCCAATACCAAGCGTCTGCACGACAAAAATAAAAATAAAAAGAGGAGTTATATATACTGAAGAACACAGCGCAAAAATAGCAAGAAGCAAATTAAACATGGAAAAACTCAAAAATCCCCTGCTTAATCAATTATGACGCAGTAGTTTACTGTAAAATTTAGAAAAACGATTACGCAAGAAACTCTATTCTGTATTTAAAGAAAATGAACAACATATAAACCTGGAGAATATTACTTACTAGAACTATTGAATTTAAGGAAAAAAAAAAGCATGAGGACTTAATCTAAATGAAGAACATATAAACCTCTATAGAAGAATTGAACTTAAGAAAAAAACACGAGGACTTAATCCAAATGAACATATAAACCTCTAGAATATCACTTACTAGAAGGATTGAACTTAAAAAAAAGCATGAGGATTTAATCTCCTATCTAACATACAGAGTTAATGTAGAAGATCCACCAATAAAATTTAACCGTTTCTGATGAAACAAATTTCTCACCACCATTTCCACAAATATCACTCCAAGATTCCCCCATGTTTCTCTAAAGCTCACATTCACCCTTACATAAACTTTTCAATCATGAAAAGCACAAAAACACTAACTGTGCCAGTGGCGCTTCCAATTTGCTAGAGAGAACATGGAAGGTAGAGCTACAGCGTCCAATTACAAGCTATCATTCCCAAAATACCATAACCAAATCACAATATTGAGCAACAAAACTCGCCTGTATATAGGGCGTAAGGAGCGAGAGCTGCAACGCCCAGCCAAATTGCACCCCAGCCGCCACCGTACAGCTCAGGATAAGCGTCGACAAGCTACAATGCCTCGGCTGCGTACGGTAGTCGATCGGCGGAGATCCTCCCTCGTCGGATGACGATCTATGCGTATGCGAAGGCGACTCACAAATCTGAACGTGCGATTCCTCAATTGAGGTGAGCTCAACTTCGTGCTTCAGGTTCTTGTAAGGTACGCGGATCGACACTGCATCCATGTCCTAATTTGTTGTTTTCCTTTTCAGATCGATTAATTGATTTACGTAGGCAAAAAAAGCCAAATGAGATTTGAAGTTCTGAATGGAATAAATAGCAAATCTGATAAGAATATACTACAAATTGATAAATTACAATCAAGTCCCTATACAACAGATTATAATAATTATCACGTAAATGACATTAAATTCATTCACCCAAATCTACAATACTCGTCTCAGTCCACTCTTGGCGATGCTATGAAGAAATGAAACAAAACCTTCTTCATCTATTTGCACAATGTGAGTCTGGATTCAGTAGGGTTCTAACTGTAGATAGTTGATTAAAAAAGGGTCTATCTGTTATTCTCTCTTATTGAGAGGGGTTTCTTCATCAATACTTGAGTTAGAAAGTCGCTGTTTGACTAATAAATGAAGCGTGGCTAAATCTTACAGAAGAAGCGTGAGCACGGCGTCAGGTTCATGGACACGACGACGGCTTGTTTACGTTTCTCTGTATTAGTATTATGTAAGCTGTTTGACGTTTTCTTTGTATTGTATCGAAGCTGTCGCAACTCGCATTTAAGATAAATTAAAAAAGGAAAAAGAAAGAGAAAATTAAAAAGAATATATTGTCAATCCATGGGTAATGGCAAGCTTTCAAAAAAGTCCATTCATGTTGAGTTAAATAAAATGTTGCAAAGTTGGACCCGGCCCAAGTCCTACTATTGATAATCTTTTTTTCTTCAAATATACTATATATTTTCATCCAAATATTATAGAAATGTAGGTGCTTTCCTATGCTGTCACATGTCCATTAAATTAACAAACAAATTAAATAATTGAATTTCCAAAAAAAAACACCACTACCACATGTTAATTCCACAATAACTATTCACTATCAAACATCCAATAATTTTATTAACATAATTACTGATAGTTAATACCGTGCATTGCACCGTTAAAAACGAGTACATCTATTCTATTATATAAAATATCTAGGGTGGCTAAACTACCAATTGATCTGTCATTTTATTTGCAATTTAGTTGATCTATTTATAATTTATTTAATTTCATAAGTTATTATTTTACTTCTAAATTTTTAGTTATTGCAATTATACCCAAATACACTAGTTTTCACTTTCTATATGTAAAATATATTTCATTTATTAAATTTTAAATATTATAAAATCAATATTGAAGTAACATAAATATAATATATTTTTAAGCACACGCATAGAGTGTGCGGAAAGTACCAGTCTTATATACTTATAGGCTATAAGTCTTATAGCAATGTAGGTCCTTATACTGCTACGTATCCCATAATAATTAATTGTGCTAAAGTGAAAACTATATATAGTTAAAAACATGAAAAACTACTCATATCACACGTCATTCTACATTCACTATAAATAGTTATGTATTAATATAAAATAATACAGATAATTAACACCGTACATTGCACGTGTATTACTATGTGTAATTTTTATATGCTAATAAATATATTAGATTTTATGTTCGATAGGGTAATTATTGTAGTATTAAAATGGGATAGTGTGTAATTTTATTTTTTGTTATATTATTTTAAATTTATAATAATAAATTGTTATTGGACATATGACAGCGTTCCAAGTCACCTACATTTCTACAATTATATAATATATATATTGTTGAATATTGGTGATCACGAAGAAAATGAAATTAAAAGAAAAGTTCTCAATCATGGAGGATCATGGGCTAAATAGAATTGAGACTTAAATTAACATCCTAGTCGTCACAAGCATCCAAGTTCCATGTAAGTTCACAAGCTTTATTTTCAATCGCTAGTCAACCCTAATATATATTTATCACACAGGTTTATTAATAGTTTAAAAAAGCGTCATTAACAATGGGGTTGATGGGATTCTTTATTACGTTCACGAAGGGTTTTTGTCATTAAGATCACGATGACGATCATGTCGAGTCAGATTTCCGATGGATTTAGGGGTGGGCGTTCGGGTTCGGGTATTCGGGTTTTACCCGAATCCGATCGGGTTCGGGTAGTTCGGGTCGGGTGGTTATTTGTCGGATATCGGGTTACCCGATACCCATAATTATTAATCGGGTCGGGTATCGGGTAGTAGTTTACTACCCGATCGGGTTATTCGGGTACCCGACTAATTATATTTTAAAAAATATATTAGTTTTTATACATAAACATTAAAAAAGTATAATTACATATCTCGATATCAATATTTAACGTGAGTGGTGTTAAAGTTTTAAATAATATTTCGATTAATTTCTTCTTTTTTTTTTGCATAATTAACAAGTGATATTTTATTATCAATGCATAAATCATTATAAAAATTTAAAGTATATACTCAACATTCTATAAATAAACATACAAACAATATGTATATATTATATTTATTGAAATAAAACATCCAAATACTATAAGTGACATTTAATATATGACATGGATATTTTGATATGTTATAATATTTTTAGTAATATTTTTTCTATTCCAAATCGGGTACCCGACGTCGGGTACCCGAACCCGATATATACCCGACAAGCGGGTACCCGCCGTAGATCGGGTCGGGTTCGGGTAGTGAAAATCTTAACCCGAACCCGAACTACCCGAACCCGAATTACCCGATACCCGACTACCCGACCCGATGCCCACCCCTAGATGGATTCGCCGATGTTGACTTTAATAGTTTTTCTAATTAAGTTAAAGGGACATTGACATTTTTTAGTCCCTAATGTTTAACCTATGGGGCTCCCTAGTCCCCAATGTTCCCAAGTTACATTTTCGGTCCCTGATGTTACACTTTTTACTCGCTTTTAGTACCTCCGTCAAGTCGAACGTTAGTTTTAACGGAAAAAACCCCTGTCATGTTTGTACTCGTCATAAAACTTAGACAAAAAATTAAAAAAAAAATGTCGACATTTCCCTCGCTGTCTCTCTCCTCTACCCCCTCTCTCTCTCTCTGTGTGTGCTGGGCGGCGACATGGAGCGTCGAGCGGTGACTCTGCCGGTGGAGACGGGCTTCTATGAGCTGGATTCCGGCGAGACGCATCTGGCGAGGTCGCTGACGTCTTCTAGGGGTGGCGGCTGCGAGATGTGGGGGCGACTTCAGATCTGGCGGTGGTGGTCGGTTCTGAGAGTAGGAGGCGGTGGCTGTGGCAGTAGTGCGAGAGTGGGTGGCGGATCTGGTGGTGGAGCGACGGTGGCGGATCTGGTGTCTGGTGGTGGTGGCTTCGGAGAGGTGTGGCGGTGCAAGGGTCGCGAGATGTCTGGGTTTGATAGGCATCCAATGGCGACGGATTCCAGCTAACGGCGGCGTGCGACTACTGGGAGGTGTGAGGCCGTCGGCTTTTGAGGTGTGGCAGTGGTGCAAGGTCGGGCGAGGGCTGGGTTTACTCGGCTTCGGGTGGTGACGGATACCGGCAGTGGTGGCACGACGAGGTCGGCGGTGGTGGAGAGCTGGCTCGTGCCTCGACTTTATCGTTTTCACTTTTTACTTTTCTTCTCTCGAAATTTTATTTTTTATGTACTATATAAATTTGAGGAGAAATGTAAGCATGTGGGTTTTTGGTCAAAACTAACGTTCCACTTGACCAAGGTACTAAAAGCGAGTAAAAAGTGTAACATCAGGGACTGAAAATGTAACTCGGGAACATTGGGGACCACGGACGCCCATAGCTTAAACATTAGGATGCCCCTTAGGTTAAACAATGCCGCAATTTTCGTTCGGGCCAGGGCCTGAACTTAGAATTTAGGCACTTCAAGAAAAAGTTAGTTTTAAGGACCCGATTCGTTCAGTAACACTTCATTGTTCTCAAGTCACAATTCATTGTTCTGAAGTAACACTTCATTTTTCTGAAATAATACAAAACGCTAGTCCGATAACAGTTCATAGTTTAGGTCCTTATCTCTATATTTTGGGTCCTTTAAACTATTATTTTTTCGGAAAAGATCTTAATCCTATTTTAAAATATTTTTGGGACCTGAAACTTAATATACCCTTAAATAATTCGCAACTGTGTAAACTGTTGAAGTTTGGTGATTATTAATTTTCGTGGAGTGGGTTCATCTTGAATTATGAAGAAAAAGACAAGAAACATCACACTTAAGGCAAAACTATATGAAGAAAAATCATGGAACTTTGGAATTATTACAACATAGGATAATCTCTCAAAGTCGCCGAAGCCCGTGACACGAGTTGGATTAAACCAGTGAATTACTTTTTTAATTACATATTGCTGTGGTGAGTGGGTGACATTTGAAAATAGAGTTAAATTTCAATCCTGTAAGTTATGGGTATTTATATAGAGACAAGTTAGAGTTAATATACGAACAACTTTCAAAATCAAGCAATTTAGAGACATTATAAGTAGGAATCCTATATCTTAGCGCAAATTATGAGATTTTGACGTCTAATATGGGGGTTTTAATGAATTTAGGGGGTAAAAATTTTCGGACAATAAAAGTAAACAAGTTGAAACCAAATTTAGGGTTCCGTCGTATACTATCCCTCATTTTTTTTTAATTTTAAAAAATTATTGTCATACAGTGTCACATCCCGAATTCTCTTACCCCACCCTATAATACCAAGTTCCATAAGTTAAAGAACTGAATAACCCTAAAAATATAATTTAAAAATATAAATAAAAAATAGGAAATGCCACCGACATTAACTTGTCTATTGTTTCCATAAGTTTTGGAACTTGAAATATACGAGTGGCCAAATTTACGGCAATACCAATACATGAGCTAGCCCTTCTTTTGTTTTTGTTTATTTTACTCTTTCGGGTTATTTTTCAATATATAAATTGACAGGCATAGACTTATGGTTGCAACATTTTATATATGGAAATAGGGATACCAAGGTATCAAAACCAAATCTAGGCAGCCAAAAGTCCTATAGACTGGCCATATATAGTAATACATTGGCCAAACTGATATTTGTAACAATTAAAATCTAAACAGGGGATCATCACTTGAGTAAAATTAATTATTTATTAATTAAGCTTTCTAAATATTATTATCGCCTGAGCAAGCTTCGAGTAATGGCTGCTTGGTCGCCGTCCGTCGACTGCAAAAGCTCGGATAATCGATCACTGAGATCGTCAACCTCTCTGTGCAAGCTCCTTATGTAGTTACACGTCTCTTGGAGAACCTTCGAAGCAGAAACCTGTGCTTTCCATAATTCGACAACAAAAACAAAACATTAAACCATTTATTTATTAGTTCTTATTGCATATTTCTGTTACATGTAATGTCTTGTATTTATTCCAACGACTTACTTGATCACCGCCCATTTTTCTGTGTGTGTGTGTATATGTATGTAACGTGGATAGGCATGTGTCCTAATAAATAGTGAAAATGAAACCTAATGTGTGGGGTTAGTGTGTGTAACCAAGCCCTTTTGGAGCTGTTTTCCAGAGGAACTGGACTAGGGTTATAGTCATAGGGGCGAACGAATTTTATTACCTTTGTCGAGGCAGGCGACTGGTATGATGTTGACGCTTCCTCATTTTTCGCTTGCTCTTTGTAACCAAGACCGGTCCAGTCACTGGTATCCTTCATTATTCCTTGAAGGCAGTTGAGTGTCTTAGACGATTTTGTCCAAGACTGGACTATCGTCGACAGCTTCTGGTTCTCCGAGTCCTTCAGCTCGGCGGTCTCCTTTAACCTGTTGTTTTCTTCCTCTAGCTGAGTGATTCTCTCAACTAGGAGTCCGGTATCTTCCTGTACCGGTGCCTTACCTTTTTCTGCTACCTTCAGCTTTCGTAAAGCTTCCGGTATTCATCTGTAATATCCTGAATTGAGTGATCTGCCATCAGGCACGAGAGTTCCTCCTCGCTCTCATGTTCGCTTAGCTCTTCTTCTGAGCTAGACTCCTCCGAATCGGTATCATCGCATTTGGGCTTGTTTTTTCCCGGCCATCAGTGCACGTGACTTTCTTTTAACCGATTTTTTCTTCTTTTTAGGGTAGTCCGCGATGATGTGCCCTTCCTGCCACAGTTGAAGCACATGTTAGAGTCTTCATTTTTGTCAATGTGCTTACCTCGTGACGTTTTATCGGAGTTTTCTTCATGATCCTCCCGAACATTTTGATGAAGAGTGCCATCGCCTCTTCGCTCATCTCCTCTGCATTATTTGACGTAGATGTTTCTGCCACAGCCAAGGCTTGACCGGTTGGACTGGCGTTGTTTCCTCCAGTCTCATCTGGAGTTCGAACTCATAGGCCTTCAAATCTGCAAAGAGGTCATGCAACATTAGTTTGCTCAAGTCTTTTGACTCTCGCATGGCCATGGTTTTGACGTCCCATTCTCGTGGGAGAGCATTAATGACTTTGATAGCATGTCCCCGTTCTCGAGCTGTCTTCCCAGCGTCGAGAGGTCGTTGATGATGGAGCAAAATCGTTCCTCAAAGTCTGTCATTTCGTCTGGCTTCATCCTCATAGTGTCGTATTTCTGGATGGCCACGACGATCTTGTTTACCTTTATTTGCTCCTTTTTTCGCAGATCTGGCAGAGTTTGGCCCACACCTCCTTCGCTGTTGAGCACATCATAACCTGCCTGAAGATACTCACGTCCACGGTTTTGAGCAATGTATTTTTGGCAATGTTGTCAAGGTTTGCCTTCCTCCTTTCTTCCGATGTCAGCTCGCTCATTTCCTTTGGGATTTCTCGCGGTTCATTGGGATGGGCGGCATGACGCGGGTTTGTTTTCTTGTAAATGAAGGGCCTCGTGTTTATCACGTCAACCATCTCGTTGTCTTGTGCGAAGAGATGAGTCATTATCCTTATCTTCCATTCAAGGAAGTTTTCCCTGCTAAACATCGGCCGCTTACTAGAAGTCATGGTGAATATCAAGCAACCCGCTTTGATACCACTTGTTAGGATCGGTGAACGTGTTTAGAGGGGGTGAAAAAACACTTGGATGTTTTTCGGTTCTTAACCTGTTAAGGTTAGATACCGGTGCTTGATACTCGCGATTATGACTTTGTGCGGAAGCAAACCGGTCAGTTATTGAACTAAGACCGGATATGTGATATGACGTGTGTGTGCGTTTATGAATGAACATAGAGATTTGTTATGGAAGTTAGGAGCAAAGTGTGACGCCCCGCCATCTACTACTATTTTCTTACGCTAATTTACGTGACTAAAGAACATATACTATATATTACATATGAAATTGCTGATAATTTTTTTTTCATTTTACATAAAAAACCCCACACTGCTATTTTACAATACAAATATTGTTCCAATCTTACAAATAATACAAACTTATTTTACAAAAACACAACATAATTAAACACAACGCCCGCCGCACAGGTCGCATCCATGTACACACCACCCTCAAAAGTCACCGGAAGTTCCAAAAGGACCAGCCTCGCTATCTAAGCGTTCACATACCGTGTTCGCTGCGTCTACAACACAAAATATGGGATGAGCTATAAAGCTCAGTAAGTGGAAATATGCATGTATGCACGTGCCAAAATAGCAAAAGGCATCCGCGCCAATGCTTTCTAATACTCTTATCCTCACATCATACTCATTAATTCCTCATTTTTATCAGGGCCCATAGCTACTTACTAACCGCACCATCATATCATGAGCTCAAATCCTATACGGATAAAAACTACGATAGTGGCCCACTCTGGCTAGGATAAAACTAGGGTTTATCTCCAGTCTTATCATTCACCAGGTCGCCCCTCTATCACGTCACTTTCCTGGCACTATAGTTATATTATGTGCCTTCCCATTACCTAAATAATTTAGGTAAATATATTCAACGGTTTTACCCCCGTCATGGTGCCTTTGTAGAAGTAGCTATATTCTCATTTATCTACATTAAATATAACTCGCTTTCAACTTGAGTAGTACAATGCATGCTCATTCCTCAAAATACTCAATATGATTCGTGCGTGCACATGATCATGCTGCATGAATAATGCAACATATAATAATAATAATTTCCAAGCAGTCGCATATAAACAGATAATTCACATGCCACGTATTCATCAAAGCAATTTGTCACATAATATAACACACATAAATCAATTTATGTGTTGTAGGTGAAATTCCCACTTACCTGATATCCTTAGCTACTTAGCTTATTGTACTGTAGGTTGCCTAACCCTCGAACATTAAATATAAAAATATTATACGATTAGTATATTTTGATCTAACTATATAATTAAGGTTTTTTTTTCAAAAATTATTTTTGAGCTAAGACTAGTTTCAAAATTATAATATTTTGAAAACCCTAGTTTCGATTTTCATAAATTCTGAAATTCTACAATTTCAAACTCCTTATTTGAACTAGGTTTCAAAAATCATTACCTTTAAAATGAGATAAATCTCGAAATCTTTATATCATACTTTCTAAAAATTTCAAGATTTAATTTCGCAACAAACTTTGAAATATTTATTTAGAATTATCTAATCATTTAGAATGAAAATGTCGAGATCTTGTTTCGACATTCTTCACAAGTTATCTCAAGATCTCATGTCGAAACTCTTAAGGATTCTAAACATAATTGTGATTAATATTCATTTCGAGATTCTAGTTTAAGTTTCATTTCTAATTTCGAGATTCCATTTAGCATTTCGAACCACATTTCTCATCTATTTCAAGATTCTATCTCGAAATTCCTCCTCAAGATTTCTTTCAAATTCATAAAACTCGAAATAACACATAAGCATTTCGAAATCTTATTCGAGATCCTCAACTTCACAAGACACATATCGAGATCTTGTTTCATAATTCCTCAAGACCAATCACGAGATCCCATGTCGAAATTCTTATAAATTTCGAAACTTCCTCATACAAACATGTCGACATCCTCATAAACATCTCGAAATCTTCTTCGAGATTCACTCTCGAAATTTATAACAATGTCGAAACCACTCACATAACATTTCGACATCTTCCTCGATATTCCCTTTCAATATTCATAAAACTCGAAATAAACTTCACATAACATTTCGACATATACTTTGAGATTTCCTTTCGAGATTCATAAAAATTTCGAAACAAACATCAAAACCCTAATATCGCTCATTTCGAATTTCTCAAAATTTTCGAAACTAACCAAACCCTAATCTTTCGAAAATCACAAACACTATTTACTTCTAAACCTTCATAAACTTTCGATCAAAATCTTATCTATCAAGATACTTTAAATATCATATAAACTCTAAATGATGTTCATCTTATTTTTTTACGTGATTTCCATGCTTAATAACTCTTTGACAAGCCAAAACCTAATTAAGAATATAAAAGTTATAGCAAGAACCCTTACCAAATTCCAAGTTGCGTTATAGATACTATTTGAGTTCTTCGCCTCCTTCAACACTTGTTCTACGAAAATTCATCTAACGAATTCTTTCTTTCTATATTGTTGTCTTTTAATTATTATTATTACCTTAGCTTTAAGTTGCTTTCTACTTTCCCTCTAGTTTTAATTGTTTGGACTCATCTCATTCTTAATCATGTAATAGTTTCAATGATGAAGACATTTACCAAACCTCAATATTTTAAACCTTGTATGAATCATTCTTTATTATTGAATCTCGATATCTATCTCAAAAATATCGACATCAATTTCAAACTAAATTTAAACTGCCTAAGGATTTCGATACACAATTTCGAGATTAGTAAAACTCATCTCGAGTTTCTCATGCAAATTCCATTTCTAAATTTCGAGAATTTTATATCGAAATCTCATCTTAAGATTTCGGAAACACCATCTCGAGACAAATAGAACTCATTTCGAGTTTCTAATTCACATTCCATTTCTAAATTTCGATATACAATTTCAAATTCTCCAACTCTCTATGTCGAGTTTCTTTTTTTTTTCAAATTTCCCTATCCATCAACATCATACAATTTCATAATTATCCAAAAAGAAACCCTAAGTTTCCGAAATTATAATATTTTGAAATTCTCTTTTCAAAATTTCTCAAACTCCATATCTAATTTCCAAATAATGTTAGATATCGTATAGTCACGAAATTAAATAAATACTAAATATGAAATCATATAGACACATAATATGCATGCAAATTTATTGGCCAACTTACGCACGGGACCCGGGTATTACACAAAGTCTCCTACGTCTCCCCCTTTCCCGTAAGAAAGGCTATTTCAAGAAGATTTGGTTTCTTTACAACCCCCGTCGTAAAACCTTCGTAACTCACACAGTACAACCCCCCGGTTATACTCAGCTAACTAAACTCCTAGACACCACTAGACAGCTTTTTACACTCCGTCTCTTCAAGAGTTTTTTACAGTCCCTTGAGAAAAATTCACTTACTTAACAGTACAGTGAAGACAACACCTAATTTCTTTTCTTCGCTTTGAGCTTTCTCTCGTATTTGATTTCTCGTGATAAAGTGTTGCAAAGGTCTTCATGCCTCTTCTATGCTATTTATAGCTGGGCTTGATTGAGAAGACTGTTGTGAGATAGCTCCTCGTACAGGACAATGTATTAAATGCCTTTACCCAAAATGGATCTGTCCGGTCTTCGTTGCAGTTTGCGCTGTGCCATTTGCTTTATTCCATTTTAAGCTTGGCTTGACTTAAACTTGGCTCCTCCTTGCAGCCTTGCATTAAACGCTTGTCAGCAATCTTCAGCTTGCCGCTCCTTGTATAAATTTGAATCTTTGTCCATGTGGCACGTCCGGTATATGCATTTCGATCTTCAGTGAGCTTCCGTTAGCAGTCTTGATCCGATTGCTGGTCGCGCCTGATGAACTGCTGACTGGTATGCGGTTTCACCTACGTCTAACCGGTATACTCAATTAAGTTGAGTCCAATCACAAAAATTGTTAATCTGAATTCTTTAAATTCCTGATTTCTAACAGTTTTTATTTAGATACGGATCATATACAGAAATATAAACGGAAATGTGAAAAAATTCATTTTAGAAATAATATATATCCGAGTCCAAATTTGCTATGAGAACGACACCTCAGACACGGAAATTCCGTTTCTAATGGACTCAATGGATATTGAATTTTAGTTTAGACCCCGAATTTTCCGTTTTTAATATTGTTTTTTCTAATAATGTTATATTTGACGTTTTAGATACGTAAAGTGGATAGAACCGTTCTGTTTTTTTAATCATAAAAATAGTGGGAATTCTTGTACAAGAAAAAAAATTATAAAAGAAAAATAGTTTAACGAAATTAAATATATGTAGGCAGAGTTGGTGAATGGTGGTGTTAATAAAGTCTTGATGATTGTAAGCGTCCTTGTCCAAATGTTCCCCAAACAGCCAAATAGAGCTTAAGGGCTCGTTTGATATCCTTGTATATGGATTACATAGGTATAAGTTATTTGTGTATGACTATACAAGGATTTTGTTGATAGTGTATTTAACATGTTTGATATGTGTGTATTAATTATTTGTGTAATAATATAAATTGTGTTTGATATGTGTGTTTGAGGTGGGTACGAAATCTGTTAAATATATGTAAATTACAGTTTTATCCTTTATTAAATAAAGCTTTAAAAATAAATTACAATAGCTTTTCATCATCGGCACTCGTCAGATCTGCCCAAATTACAGCTTCTCATCGTCATCAATGGCAGAAATTTATATAAAATTACACTGCCGGATCTTTCACCAGCGGAAACCAAGCAAACTCAGACACCGACCTTGAACCTCCGTCGGGTCTCAAAAGCCGAGTCGGTTCCCTCAGTTCATCATCTCCGCCACCGATTATGCCCCATCCATAGTATGATCTTCTTCACCGACCCCGACCTTGAACCACCGTCTTCTCGTCCTCTAGCTCTGGTGGGCGAAGGAAAACAGCAAGGTAAAGTCGAAGACCCACAAGTCTCGAGATTCTTCTTCACTGTAAAAAACAAAGCCATGTTGAGGGGTAAATTTGGTATTGAGGAAACATGTATTAACATACCCACGTTGATGCTGGGTTTTCCTATACAGGGCTTATGAACGGATTTCGTGTAATGGATGTGTTAGCTATACAACCCCGGTGTGGGTTTACCCGCATAACAAACACCATTCAATTTTGTCATACCCGTCTATTACACAAGCATACATCCGTATCAAACGACCCCTAAGAGATTTCCATCGAAGTAACTTAGTTTGCCTCTTTACTACACATCTCTCGGACCCTATTTGTGTCGGCCTAAGCACGCAAACCCCACGTTATCTTTTATTACACTACATCGACATATGTTTTAAATGAATGTACTCATAGTATAGTATAGTAACTCATTTACTAGGCCACATGCATTTTATTTGCGTATGCGTAAGATGATAAATACATATCTCATAGTAATGGATTAATAAATAATTAGACAGGTGGTGAGATTCGTCATCATCTTTTATATTGGTGCAGTGAGTTTCAGGTAAATTAATTAGGTATAATTAGTTGTAGTTAATTCAATTCCTTGTATCTATGCAAGAATTTGAACATCAACTATATATGGAAGTTTCAGACCAATACACGTGGTGTCTGTTAGATCGATTGACTCCAATTCATTTTGTTAGGTGCCTGCATAATGTATCACGACGAAGCAATATAAAAATGCCAAAACAACTATACTAAGAAAAAGAAAAAAGAAAGAAAGAAATTTTGATTACCTTGATATCAATTAATTATCAATAACAACAAGCAAATAGTTTCTAGCCTATTAGCTAGCGACTCTAGAGACATGTTTCATACTACATATATTGAATATAAAGTCGTGCGAACGAAAATTTACAAAGTGAGAGTGATTGACCAGTGCTTTTGTTCATTATCAAGAATGTCAATGTCATTATTAATTAAGTATACTTTTGATATGGGATCTCCCAATCAAAGAATTTTTATGTGGTCCCGAGGATTTATATAGCGGTAGAATAGTAATATTACAAAGTTCATAGTGCATGTGAAGTGTTCATCGGTGTAAAACGTGTTAAAGCAGAAAAGGACACAAAATGTACGTGGTTCGGATATTTGCAGATCTTACGTCCACGGGCGCTCCAAAAACCTCTTCTCTTCCTTAAGGGATTCTAGCTCGGCTCTCAGGCGCTCATTTTCTAGATCTGTTTGGTGCTTCTCTCTAGCTACGTCATCTCGTTGCTTAATCAGACTCTTTACTTGTGAGTTGAGCGACTTAATCCTTCTTTCTGCATTTTGAATTATTTCAAACATTTCTTCCTTTTCATCTACTTCAGGGACCGAGGAAGCGTTATCATGAGATTCATCTTGCCTAGCACATAATTCATTCAGAAATAGTATTTTTCTTAATAGTGGATGAATTTGATACCTGATCATCATCATTGGCCATGTAGGCGAGATCTTCCTCTTCTTCACTTCCGGATCTTCCAAGTTGGTGACCATGGCTTTCTGTTTCTTTATCTTTTTGTCACCAATTTCTGTTGGACAGTTTGAGGCGAAGTGGCCTGGCTTCTTGCACTTGAAGCATTTCTGCACATTATTCCCGGATGAGGTTATTCCCTTGTTCCCAGGTTGGAACTTGGAGTTTCCTTTGCCTTCTCAGCCGAGATTTTTCGAACTTCCTGGTCATCATGGCGATCTGCTCCAGCAAGTCTTCCTCAGTTTCTTCTTCGCCATCAGGATCGTTGTCTTGTTCAGTGTTGAAGGCAATATTTGGTTGGTTTCGAACTGGTGGTTTTTCTTTGATGGAGATCTGAGTCATCTCGTAGGTGGTTAGGGATTCGATCAGTTCTGAGACAGAGAGCTCGTCCAAGTCCTTCGCTTCGTAGATGGCAGTTACTTTGGGATTCCATTCTCTTGGAAGAGATCTCAGAATTTTTCGCACCTTCTCACCGTCCGGTATTTTCTTTCCCAACGAGAACATTTGATTGATGAGTGCTATTCTTTCTTGTACGACTCGAGTGGTTCCCTCATGTGTGACTTGAAGCATCTCCCACATGTCTTTGGCAGATTCGCATGAGCTCACACGATTGTATTCTTCTCTAGTAAGTGCGCAAGCAATCATGTTTTGCTTTGGCATTCAGGGAGATTCCTCGCTTGTCTGTTGCATCGTAATCAGGACCTTTCTTTGGAGTTTCATCCGCCTTTTTGGGATTGTAAGGTCCAGTAGTGATGATATCCCACAGGTCGTAGTCTGCAGCAATCAGGAATTCCTTCATACGGTTTTTCCATATGGAGTAGTTTGTTCCATCGAAGAGTGGTGGCCTGGAATGGGATTGCCCCTCTGCAAAAACATCAAAACTCGAAGAAGCCATTAGATCTTTAACTCAGGCTTGTTAGGCCCGTCGTTTGAGTAACCTGGCTCTGATACCAAATGAAGATATAAATGTGCCTAAGAGGGGGTGAATTAGGCTTATAAAAATTTTGTGCTTCTTTTCATAAATCCTAAGTGTAGTGACTTTGATATGCCTACTGATGTTTGTAAAGAATATGCCTGATATATCCTAGTTACGTCGGATGTGTTTCAGGTCTGTCTCACAGCGATAAAGAAATAACTGAAAAGTAAATGCGAGACAGGATTTTTATAGAGGTTATATCCCCAACTGGGGTTTACTCCTGTCCTTGGGGTTTGCTCCACAAGAGTTCAACCAATCACTATAATGCGCCGTAGCTGGATACAAAACTGATTGGTTAGCCCAATACACAACCGAAACAAGTCGAACACTAGCCACTACTAGGTTACCACACGCCGAGTTTCGTTCTTCGGAATCTCCTGATCCCAACAGACACAGCTCGCTACAGAAGGGCCCCCGGAACTCGTCCTTCCCTTCACGTGTGCGTAAACGTTGACCTTGCCTCCTTGGTATTGCTCACGTCCGAAGACAGAATATATGGCGTGGGAGGATGGAATGACAGGATGAATCACTCGCTCAGTGATGGAATCACAAGTTAACGCTCAGGTAGGTAGAATGCTATCGCAAGTGAATGGCTCAGGAATCTCTTAGTATCTTTCTGCTCAAGACTCTCTTAGTAGTAGGTTCGCAAATGCTTGGTTCGCTCGAAATTATGAAGTCTAGCTTATATATAAACCTTTTCAATTAGCACTTCACGTGGAAAATCATATCATATATTAATCACCAAATCAAGCATAGTTTCCATTCAAATTTCGAGAGTTAACATGCCATATAAAATCATGCTTTTAATAAATCATCACAACTGTCATATCACATTAAAGCACGATTATTTTCCATATAAGAGCTCATTTAAGCATAAATATATTCCACATAAGGATTCAAATTCGTTCTCATGCATATTCAATCACTTTGCATATATTTACCATGTCAGAACTTTCCATAAGTGATTCCCTGCTATCAGTTTCTAGAACAAGTCAATCCAGATTTACTTTCCAAGTATAGCACACGAGATAGCAGCATATCAGTTCCATATTTAGCACAGATCAATCATATTTACCATGTTTAGCACATAATATCGTATCCTATCACAGCTGTCACGATTTTACTTGTCATGCCACAACTTTCCATATTTCAGAGATCACATTAGCAGTTAGCATATTGCCATATAATAGCATCTTATCCACAAAGTCAATCAAATCAAATCTTTCCTAAATATAATAATCCAATCAGCATAAGGAAAGATATTAATTCAATATTGCACATTAAATTCAGTGGAAATCATGCAAGAATCGTACATGTGATTTTCGTCAGGAATAACAGATTTTGAACAGATATATCACTTTCCATCTATAAACAGCATATTTTCCTTTTATAACTTAGTAGGATATCTCATGCATTATTTCCATATATAGCACAGTTCGATATATCCTATCATATGGGCTGTCTATAACATGCGGTCACATAGTCTCATCAACAAATCACAAACTCATATGCGAATCAAGTATTCAACACTTTAATCAATTTATAGCTCATTATCAATGCATGGTCGAATATTATCATGAACTTAGACGTTATATTAATCACAAGTCGAATTGCTTAATTTATAGTCCTAACGTCGTTTAAATTACATCGTTCATCAAAACTCTCTAACACTCATGGACCAAAAAGGTCAACAATAATGAATACGAGCACCGCACTAACAGTTGTTATCATTTGAAGGACGAGATAGAGAGGCTCATTCAGGCAGGGCACTAAAGGAATTCGTCCGTCGAGGTCATGAACCAGGTCCCAAGGCGAACGAAAAGGAGCCCGAGGGGTCCGCACCAAACAAGGGCAGGCCTCCCCTGCCACTTTCGAACAAGGGAGCTCCGGGGCCTCCTAGAGCCCCCATCCTTATTATAGTGGGCGGACCTCATGGAGGAGATTCCAACAGGGCCTGAAAGACCTATGCTAGAGCAATGGGAGCTCCGCAACCCTGGGATTAGTGGGCCACACGGAAGCTATGGCCAATGTACAATTCGGACCAGAGGACGAGATGCATGTGACCAGACCGCATAACGACGCCTTAGTCATCACAACAGATATCGCTGGATACGACGTATCTAGAGTCTTCATACACGGAGGGAGTTCAGCGTACATTATATTCCTGAGCAGTTTCTAGAAAATGAACTTGGATACGAAGCTCCGTCCTGTCTCCACAGTCTTGTACAGGTTCGGAGGGCCTGGAATACAGCCCATGGGAGAGATAACCTTGCCTGGGAAAAGATCTTGCCCGAATAGTATAAATGATCTATTTTCCTAGTTGTCGATATCACCTCCTCATTCAATGTCATTTTAGGGCGAACTGACCTTAACAAATTCAGAGCCACGCCCTCTACTTATCATCTCAAAGTAAAGTTCCCTGTAGGTGACCTTGTGGGTGAAGTCTCGGGAGATCAGAGGAGCTCCCGGCAATGCTACGCCAATGAGGTAAAGGCGGTAGCGAATGAGGAAGAGGCAATCAGACCAGGAAGTGGCCGGGATAAGAGGATCAAGATGGAAGGAGGAGGTCCCTCGAGTCTGCAACTAGAGCCGAACGAGGAGCTAGTTGACATTGAACTGTACCCCGGACAAGAGGAAAGGACAAATAAGGTAGGGACGCACCTCAGGGAAGAGGCCACGAAGGAGTTGGTGGGATGTTTGCAGAAAAATGCGGACTTATTCGCATTTTCTCGAGAGGCTATGACAGGATTCACCCTGAATCGCCTTACACCAGCTGAATATCCTGCCGAGAAGTCGACCAGTTAAACAAAGACTTCGAACGTGCAGAGCAGAAGAACACAGATCCGGAAAGACGAAGTTGACAAGCTATTCAAAGGTGGCCACATACAGGAGGTCCAGTTCCCTACGTGGTTAGCCAACGCAGTCCTTGTCAAACAGGGGAACGAAAAATGGCGGATGTGTATTGACTTCGGGGACCTCAAAAACGTGTAGGGGTAGGCCCGATTAATCGACGCCGGCCCCCGAACAACGCAATGTGGCGATAGCGGAAGCACGTTTTGAACCGAGCGGCGTAGGGTGCCGAATTTTCGATTTTCAACATCTAAATTCGACCTAGCGCCCTTCGGCTTCTCCCGAGGGCTCAAGATACTTCCCTGAGCCTCAGGAGACCACATCTAATCCGAACTTCTCAGATTCGAATTTAATACAAATTTATTCGAATTAATAATTTCATTCCAAACTAGTTCGAACAAAGCGGCAGCCGACAGTGTTTCGACTTGGCGACCGAAATGATTTCCGATCAATACCAAATTTTCCAAATTGATTCTACACTTCCCGACAATCACAACGAGGGGTCTTTAGAATCATTCTGATGTCGTTTGGTATTTTTCGTAAAATCAAATCAGTAGGGTTCGAAACATACCGTCGATGAACGTGATTTCACCTCGGATGGACGTCGCTGCTCGTCGTCTGGTTCCCGGGGCCTCCGGGCTAGATTGTCACGCCGTTATGACCTTGATCGAACCTCCGAGACTGCTCCCGATGGCTAGCGCAGTTCGGTTTGGGCGTCGGGACTCGTCAAACGATCCCGTAGCTTGACGTGGCTTGAGAAGTTCAAAACCTAAACTCACTTTTTTCTAGTTCTCTTTTATTGTTGAGTTGTTGAGAGCATGTACCAAGTTCTCAAGCTTAGAAAACTTACTTCCATTGCATGCTTATTTTTTTTATTTATGCATGTATCTCCTTTTTATTTTCACACCTAAGCCCATGAGTGTAGTAAAATTCCACTATGGTTATTTTTATTATTTTTCTACAACACTTGTCATGCTCCCACAATGTGACTCATATGCCACCTCAACTTATGTGGCATGCTAGAAATTATACACATGTCCAAGACTAAGTCAACATGCAATTATTCCATTTTGGCCCTTTAGGTTTATAAATTCTCAATTTAGTCCCTCAATTTTAAGTAATAAAATAAGTAAATCCAATCTAATTATTTTAATTACAATTGAGCCTCATTTAGTTAATTAATTAAGCACTTAAGACAATCTTAAGTCCTAATTATTCCCGTGACTGTCACCGGCATTTAACTAAATCATCGACACCTCGTATCAACTTTGCCACTACCTCAACGATTCCCATTCGTTAGGTTCTAGAGAAAAGCCCGCCGTTTTCGTTCAAGTTCATTACCATTTTTAACCGCGACTCTCTAGGTCCGTCTCAACTGGCACGGGAGGAACCCACGAGTCCCGGTATTTGCCTAGCCTATCCCGCGGTACCGGACAGATCCCAGTTGAGAACGAATTTTGATCTAATCGAAATTCGGGCGAACCGACTATAGTGTATACATTTAAATAACTCTTACGCCTTTCACTTGCGTCCCGGTTAGTAGAGAGCCATGTAAATGTCAAACTCACTAACCTAACTCTATGTTATAATCGAGACCCAACCGATTATTTAAACTCTGCTCCGTATCTAATACGAGCGAGCTTTCCAAGCTTCGGCCGAAGGCATTACAATCGTCGTTCTCCAATTACCTCATAGGACGTTAACCTATACGAATATAGGCAGGGAATCCCGATAGCAGTCAAAGCCCGGCAATCACCTCCGTAAAGTCAGTTGCGTTTCGTCGTTGGCCCGTGTCCCATTTCCGAACACTTCCGGACCTAGCCAACTAGCGACAAACCAAAATCGCGAAAGCAAATCCGTCAGTGACCCTATTGGTCTGAGGCTGCTATAGTAATTCGTTCAATCATTGACAACATCCTAGTCATGTGATCGAGACGAATACGAGCCGAATGTCCGAATACGCGATCTCTCCGATCACTGATATCTCCATCACGACCCACAACCTCTCAGGTAATCGGTGATACTACCGATACTATGTGGTCGTCACTGAATAAGTCATATTCGGATATCTAGTCACCCACCTAGAATCCTTAGACTTACGGACTTTTTATTTAATGCTGAGATTAAGGACCGTCCGGTGTCTCCTCCCTCCTCCCCAAGAGAATCAGACGTCCAACTCAAACATTCGAGTGTTATTTATCGCACCGCCAGATGCCAAGCAGACTTTAAATTCGATAAATAAATAATAATGCCTTTATTTTAATGAAAATAATATTCACTACTTTATTTTAACAGTATATACAATAAAACTGTCTATCGAGCTATACATCATTGTGCCCTATACTATTCCTAGTCCTCGTATGGCATTCCGAGGGCACACTCCCTAACACAAGGCATGCCCTAAGGGTCATTATCCGCTGCCGTGGATAGATCAGCTGGTGGACTCCACCTCTGGGTGCGAGGTCCTCAGCATGATGGATGATTACCAAGGGCACCAACAGATTAGCTTGGACCACACTAATTTTGATAAGGTTTGTTTTGTCACTACAGGAGGAACAGACGGGTACGTCCGAATGCCCTTTGGACTTAAGAATGCGGGAGCTACCTACCAACGAATGGTAGAAAAAGTTTTCAAGCAGCAGCTGGGCCGAAACATGGAAGTTTACGTAGACGACATGCTAATGAAGTCTGTGCAGATGACAGACCATACCAAGGACCTCGAGGAAACGTCAGATCCATAGAGAAAGTGTGATGAAACTCAACCCTGAAAAGTGCGCATTCGGGGTAAGATCCGGAAAGTTCCTTGGGTGCATGGTGACGCGGCGAGGGATCGAAGTAAATCCATCTAAAGTAAGGGCTATTTTGGAAATGCAACCTCCTAAGGGGATCGAGGAGGTCTAGAGGCTGACAGGGAGACTGTACTGACTAAGACCGGACTGAACTGATTGCTATACGTGACCGGTTAGCTAGGCTGACCGGAAGTGACCGTTAAGATACCTTGAAGTCCAACGGACAGTCATTTGAAATGACCATTACATTATTTGATTTAAAGGCATAATTGTCGAGTAATAAAGAGACGTTTTACCATTAAACATTCCCCTAACCAGTTTGTACATTTGATCTCGGTTTATGCCTTTAGTAAGCGGATCCGCTAGGTTTTCCATTGACTTTATATAGTCAACCGAAATAACCCCATTTGAGATTAATTGTCTTATTGTATTATGCCTCCGACGTATATGTCGAGACTTACCGTTGTACAAGCTACTTTGTGCCCTTCCGATCGCCGATTGATTATCACAGTATACCGTTACGGCGGGCACCGGTTTATTCCAACAAGGAATATCTTCTAAGAAACTTCTAAGCCATTCAGCTTTTTCCCCGACTTTATCTAGAGATATAAGCTCAGACTCCATCGTGGATCTAGCTATACGCATTTGCTTAGACGATTTCCAAGACACGGCTCCTCGACCTATAGTGAACACGTAGCCAGTGGTCGACTTTGAGTCGTTTGTATCTGATATCCAATTTGCATCACAATACCCCACATGCACTGCGGGATATCTCGTATACGTTATTCCCAAGCTCATAGTGTGCTTTAGGTATCCTAATACACGAGTAAGCGCACTCCAATGATCGTCGCTCGGGTTGATTGTGAACCTACTTAGTTTGCTCGCTGAATAGGCTATATCGGGGCGTGTACAATTCATCAAGTACATTAAACTCCCAATTATTCGAGAATATTCTAGCTGAGAAACTGGTTCACCTTGATGTTTAGCCAAGTGTTGAGTTAAATCAACAGGCGTCTTAGCCGGAGGTCTGTCAAACGCATTGAACCTCTTCAATATACTTTCAACATAATGGGATTGTGATAAAACAATTTCCGTGTTCCTAGCGATTTTAATTCCTAAGATAACATCGATTTTTCCCATATCTTTTATGTCGAAATTCTTTTTCAACATCTTCTTGGTACTTGCAATTAAATCATTATTTTTCCCAAGGATCAACATATCGTCTACGTACAGACACACGATTATAAATGAATCAGCGGTACCTTTAATATTACGCACTTATCACATTCATTGATTCTAAATCCATTTGATAGCATAGTTTTTTCAAACTTCTCATGCCATTGTTTAGGTGCTTGTTTTAGTCCATAAAGAGACTTAACTAATCGACACACCTTGGCCTCTTTTCCGGGTGCAATGAACCCCTCGGGTTGTTCCATATAAATTTCTTCCTCGAAGTCCCCATTTAGAAAGGCTGTTTTCATGTCCATTTGATGAATTTCAAGATCATGCAAGGATGCAATCGCAATTAATACACATAAAGACGTGGTTCGAGTCACCGGAGAATACGTATCAAAGAAATCGTATCCCTCTGTTTGTTTAAACCCTTTTACAACCAATCAGAGCTTTATATTTATCGATAGTTCCATCAGTCTTATATTTCCTATTATGGATCCACTTGCATCCTAAAGGTTTGCGACCCGGAGGGAGATCAACTAACTCCCACGTATTATTAAACATGATGAATTCTATTTCACTATTGATAGCTTCTTTCCAAAGAGGTGCTTTTGCACTTGCCAAAGCTTCACGAATAGCCCGTGGTTCATTCTCTGCCATATAAATTGTAAAATCAGGACCAAAAGATTTCGGCACCTTAGTCCTTTTACTTCGCCTAGGTTCTTCCTCACCTTTATGAGGTAGCTCAGCCTCGTCGGCTGTCCTTTTTCGTGAGATTATTTCTTCCTTACTTTTAAGAGGAAATACGTTCTCAAAGAACACCGCATTTCTAGACTCAATAGTCATTCCATTATGAAAATCTGAATCAGATTTATACACAAGAAATCGGTAGGCACTACTACTGTCAGCATAACCGATGAATATACAATCAATAGTTTTAGGTCCTATCTTGACCTGTTTTGGCTTTGGTATTTCAACCTTTGCCAAACATCCCCACACTTTTAAGTATTTGTAGGCAGGCTTGTGTCCCTTTCATAATTCATATGGCGTTTCGTCCCTATTTTTATGGGGTATTTTGTTAAGAATATAATTTGCTGAAAGAATAGCTTCCCCCCCCACAAATTTTGGGGTAGACCTGAGCTTACTAAAAGCACATTCATCATCTCCTTTAGAGTTCGATTCTTTCTTTCAGCTATTCCGTTGGATTGAGGTGAGTATGGCGCAGTTTTTTGATGAATAATACCAGACTCTTTGCATATTTCGTCAAACGGGGCCACATACTCACCTCCACGATCGCTTCTAATCGCCAATTTTTCGAGTGAGTTGATTCTCGACCTCTGCTTTATACTTCTTAAAAGCATCTAAAGCTTCATCTTTACCTTTTAGTAGGTAGACATAGCAATACCTTGTGCAATCATCAATAAACGTTATAAAGTATTTCATTCCACCTTGAGTTTGCACAAACTTCAAATCACAAATATCAGTGTGAATTAAGTCGAGTGGATTCGTGCTTCTAGCCACCGACTTAAACGGTGCATTTACCATTTTTGCTTCAACACAAGTTTCGCATTTGTTGTGAGAATCGATTCTAACTTTTGGTATCAAATCTAGATTCACCAATCTTTTAATTGTGTTAAAGTTTACGTGTCAGTCTACATGCCAAAGATTAGAACACTCCAACAAATAAGAAATACTTTCTTTTTTCTTCTCCTCTTGGCGTATTTCATCTTAAAGACTAATCTAAAGCCTGCTTTGCTCAAAAGAGCGCCGACCACCAAATTCTTCCGGATATCTGGGACATGCAGCACATTCGTTAGCGTCAATTTTATGCCCGATGTCATTTTTAGGACCACCTTGTCTGTCCCCACGACGTCAGATGTCGAAGAGTTTCCCATGAATAGCTTCATTCCGTCAGTCGGGTGTAGGACGAAAACATATTTTTATCGGCACAAATGTGTCGAGTTGCTCCCGTTTCGATCCACCATTCTCGTGGATTATCAACCAAATTAACTTCTTGGATCACGGCGGTGAGGTCTTGTTCTGATAAATCATTGTGAATTGATTTGTTTTCGACCATATGAGCGCTTTCTCTAACTTTCTTTGGGAGACGGCATTCTTTTGTAAGATTCCCAGATTTACCACAATTATAGCAGCTTCCTTTAAACTTCTTGAAGCTTGCTTGGGGTTGCTTACCACCCGTGGGTTGCTTGTGCTTTTTGTTGAAGCTTGGCTCAGCCAAATTTGCCTTAGCCTCGAACTCACTTCGTTTCGCCTTTGCTTCGGATTTTCGGTTGTCTTCCTCAATCCGGAGTCGAACTTTCAAATCTTCAAGTCACATTTCCTTACGTTTATGCATAAAATAGTTCTTGAAATCTTTCCACATAGGCGGCAATTTTTCAATTATTGCTGCCACTTGAAAAGCCTCGTTTACGATTAATTTTTCTGCCGACAAGTCGTGAAGAATAATCTGAATTTCTTGCATTTGACTCACCACCGATTTGGAGTCGACCATTACGTACTTCAGGAATTTGCCGACGAGAAATTTCTTAATCCCGGCATCTTCCGACTTGTACTTTACTTCCAAGGAATTCCATAATTCCATTGCCGTTTCAATTGGACTATAGACATTGTAAACGGAATCGTCTAGTCCGTTTAAAATGTAATTTCTACACAAGAAATCACTATGATGCCATGCATCCGAGGCCGCACGCTTTTGAGCGTCGGTCTCATCTTCGAGAACGGTCATCGGGTCCTCCCAAAGAAATCGAGAAAGAGATAGTATCGTAAGATAAAACAGCATTTTTTGTTGCCACCTTTTGAACTCAGCGCTGCTGAATTTCGGCGGTCTTTCGCCGTGCATAGGAGCGGCCGTCACCATGGGAACGATGTGGGCGGTAGACGACGTCGCATTGTGATTATCGTCGGTTGTCATCGTAGTATATCTTCAAATATAGAAATAGTTTGTGGTTTCCCTTTTGCTTGAACTGAAGCGAACTCCTTTGAGCACCTTGCTTCGCAGATTGATCTCGTAGTCACTTGTTGGAGGAGCTTGCTTTAATTTAGTCATCTGCTTGCTTCCCTTATTGACCTCGTCGTCACTTGTTCAATCGATGAGCAGCTTGCTTGCTTCTGACCAACCGTAAATAGAATATACTGATTTCGTCTTCAATTGTAAGTAGCCGTCGGACAGAGCCTTTATCTTTGATTGAAAGCACAAATAAATCTCAACGAACGATGCGAAAAGAATTACAAGTCGAGGCACGTGATACACGCTCTCTTGAAGATGAAATTACCCCGCTAATACCCACGGTTTACGGTAAACACCTCCGAGATACAACTACTTACGTTTGTAATATAGCGGTATCTCAAATACGCCAAACTTCCGCGAACAAAAACTCTTGCTTTCGGACTTAGAAGAACACGAATGCTATCAGTGAAATGTAGAGAATTTTTGAATGCTTTTTGAATGAATGTGTAATGCTAACTCATGTGGGGTATTTATAGGTGTAGGTTTTCATTATCAAAATAAGTGTCCTTTTGCAAGTGTCTATTCATGAAGAAATGCATCTATATATTAATGAATTCATATATACCTTTTGCTTAACTAGTACACCTTTTTAAATATACCTCTTAGGACTAATTTCATTCACACCTTTTTCCTAACAGGAACTTACAAATGAATCTCACGACAGTTGGCCATTTATCGCTTCCCATTTTAAGGACAAGTTCGAGACAATGCCGAAGAAGGTCGTCTGTGTGCTTCCTCTTGATATATATATATATATTATATATATAAGCATTTTACTTGTACTTAAATGTGTTTTTTTTTGCAGATGGTTCACTTACTTGAGTGGTGATATCAAGAGAGGAGAATGGACTCATGAAGAAGACATGCTTTTATGGGAGGTAATTATAAAAACCGTCTTTTAATATATCCTCTTCAACTTATTAAGCGAGTTCTGAATATTATCCTACGACAAAATTTTCGTATCTATTTTATGTCATTTATTACAGGCACAAAGATTATTTGGAAACAAATGGACGGAGATCGCGAAAGCCGTACGGAAGGTAAAGTAGAGAACAAACGCCCAAAAGACGCATTTATTCGTTATATTATTTACTTGGACGTTGTATATATAACCGAAAAGTTTTTCATTGATAATACGCTTCTGTAGAACTGATAACGCGGTGAAGAACCGCTTCAACAACCTGAGCAAGAAGAGGTCGAAGCAGGAATCAGCGGCGAACGATGAAAATTCGTGCGCCGGCCTAAATTTGAGCGGCCTTGTCGCAGATGCTCATAGAAGATGAGGTAATATTATAAAAATTTGACTAGATAATCGATATGCTTCATTCTTAGAAATAATTAGCATCGTTGTAAATCTAGGACCTCAAACGAAACCGTAGGAGAAAGGGATCATCTCCAAAGAAATCCTCTTGCAGTTGTAGCGCAGAACGACGATTTAAGAAAAATTGAGGGAGACGATCCAAAGGTTAGCTCAGAAAGTTAGCGCAGAATCGCCGAGAGTCGAAGGAGGACTTAAGGAGCGTTGATGAAGGTAAAAGCTATTATAGAATCACTATTAGATGCCTTTCTATAATCTCATTGCAGTGACTAATATCTTACATCATATGATGAATCGAAAGTTACCGACGTGCCATCCTTTGAATCCCCATTGCGCATGACTCCGTTGTTCAAATCAATAGTCGGCGCAATTCCCAGCCCTAAGTTCTCGGAAAGCGTAAGAATATTTCTTAGTCTTTTTCAGTTACATGACATGAATGCGATTTGGGCATACTGCAGCGTTAAAACCCTTGTGCACTTTATAGGAGAAGCGTTTCCTAATGAAGACTTTTCAAATAATGGAGTCATCGCCATCACAATCGCGGGTGTGCAAGCGGTCTCTCCTTCATCAACTCTGAGTTTGCATGAAATTGCTATGGGACATTTTGGCCACCTTGTTTTATCACTCCCTTACCAATACGTTTGCATGAAATTTTCTTCAGTTTGTTCATTGTCTTATTGTCATTTTATTGTGGGTAAATTTTGTTAAAACCCACGCGAATATATTAAAATGTACGTTTATTGTTGCAAAACTCCTTTTGTGTTGTGCTAAACTTAGCACTACACCCCAGATCTTGTCTAAAACCTAGCACAATACCCCTTAATCAAGGGGTGTAAATTATAAGTAATAGAAGTAAATAAACTACGACGAGTTTCTATGCAAATTTCAAACTACATAGTTTTTGGTGCATTTTGACTATAAATCATATGAGAGTTTTAGCTTTTTATTGGTCATTGGATATGGACTCCATTGTAGTATTGACCTTTTAAAAGCCTATATACTGAACGAGAAAACATCAATGAAGTTTAACTATATCTAACCAACATTTCTATTTTATTATGAACATATATTAAAGTGTGGATATCCTAAGTAATACAAGTATTTTTCCCCACAGTCTATGTACGCTTGAAATATAATTGTGTTATTTTTGTTTTGATATTTATATTTTTAATGTTTAATGATTAAACATAATTTAAATATATAAAAGGAAAATATGTGAAGGGGTATAAGTACTTGATGGGTTATATATGATAATTATTTAATTAAAAAAAATTATAAATGGAGATTTTTAATTGTAAATATTTTGACCGATCAAATTGACAGTTTATAAACACCCATTGTTAATCTATAATAGAGAAAAATAGATTTTGGATTGTTATGAACTGCCACGTCATCAAGTAATGTTCTCCTTGCTTTACACGTCAGCAGCATATGTGGAAACTACCACTTTGCTCTCCTAGCATTTATTATATATATATATATACATATATACACACATATATATATATATATAAGTAGAATTGGATGGTTTGATGAGTATATGAACGGTTTTGTTGGGGTGACATTGCTGGATAGCTTGGATTTACTTATGGTAGGATTGCAAAATTCATTTTTTTTGTGTTATGTACTATGATTTATGTTGGGATATGAAAAGACAAATGCATATATTAAATAGTGCACGGAAAACGAAAAGTCATGACAAACGAAAACTTTTTATCGTTAATCAAGAATTTCTGATGGTATTCGATCCATGACCTATCCCACAAATTCTTTTGGACTAGCTCTCAAAGAATCACTCTCTACAGAAAGTTATATACTCACCAAATGTGCTATTCGAAACAGCAAAACTGGTGCATATAGAACATAATTTCTGTTGTGTGCTTTAACAGACTTGTAACGTGTGCTCCTTGAGTTGTACCACATGTATCACTAAGCTAGTAAAAGTGTTGAACGACGACTCTATAAGTGAAGAACTTACCTCAGCCGTCAGTCCAATGCCCGCCAAGATCAACGGCTCACCTTTAGACGATAAACTAAAACTTGGCTTCAACATTTAGAAGAATTTCCAGCAGCCAAACTCAGTTCATCTTCAAGCTATAATCATACAAGCTTACCTTCGATCCTTCCAGGCTATGATTGATGGAGTTTTAGCTCACAAAATCCCAACACTTTCATCCATTAAAACATAATTGACCAATTTGTTATCATGATCGCCAAGGTCTCTTCCACAACTGCATCCTTCAAAAATGCGCTATACGGCACGATAATATCATATTTCCGCCAGCGAAGTCGTGGCGGCGAGGTGGTATATGCATAGAAGTTACGTGGCTGAAATTTGGGTAGAATTGGCGCTAGCGTTGGACTTCTCCAATTAGTTATCAGCATAGCGTCACATTCTATATTAATCATGGCTACAGGCTGCCCGAACCTAGAAAGGCCACGTTCTCCGACTTCATCTCCGATCTCCTCGACGCTTTTACCCTCTCCAAGGTACAACAACATCAGATTTTTTGGTGAATTTCCGGTTGTATTTCGGGCTTCGAGCTTTATCAGGCTTTAAAATCATTCATTGGTTCCATATCAATCACTAAATTTCTAAGTCAGATAAGCTGACGATGTAATAAAATCATTTCTAAAGTTAATGCTAAATTCTTATCTTAACATACATAGTTGTTCTAATCACAAAGGATTTTGGATCAAGAATAGCATACATATTTTCGTTTATCCACCCCGAAAGGAGTAGCGAGGGTCATCGCGATAGGCGTATCTTTTGCAAGAAAAACCGTATGACAGTTCGTTAGCCTTTCGCGATGGTTCATATTCGCAACATTTCAAGTTCATTCAACACTATACTAGTACTAACATTCTCACCAATGGATTCTTTTATTGATGGAGCTCTTTCTTTGCCATTATTAGGAACGTGGAAGAGCCGAGGAAGATTTCAACCGCTTTGATGCCAAGACGATCGTGCAAAAGATGTACATTCTCTTCTCATGAAGCAGAGTACCCACTGATCTAAAGAACCGAGAGATAATGGATATGGTGGATTCTTCGACTCCCTTACCGCCTTGGTTGTGTGAGGAAGATCTCTTAGTCTAATGCTTCTATGTACGAGATATCGGGATTTGAAATTGCTCTGCAAGTACCATATAGGTAACAATTCTATTGGGTTATTATTTCTCTGTTTTTATTACAGAGGATTATTCGGACTTTTACTACTTGGTACATATCTAAAGGAAGAGTTCGATATATCGTATTCGAAGAGGTCGAAGTGCCCACGATAATAATAACGGGTGTTCAGTTCACCAATGGCATAAAACAATCCCAACATCTAGTCTGAAAATAATAAAATGGAAATTTGCGAGACATATCTTTGTTCTAAAGGGAACTTCAGCTATGATACTATAGATAAAGAAAATCACTAACAGTAAGCAAAGATTACAGTTCTAAGAGCGACGCTCACATCTACGAGCTGAAATACATTACGTGAAATTGGCCAGGAGAATATGGATTGGTTCTTGATGGGCAGCCAGCGGCCAACAGCGTCTTTGGCAGCAGCGCTGGTGCTATTGCATCGCCTTAACGGAAAATATAAAATCTTCCACACATTTGCCACAGAAACGCTATCGGTAAACGTTATCAACAACTGAAGAGGTCACGGGGGATGTGCAGCAGTGCGGTGTTGCTATCCATGCGCTGTAAAAGAAGGATAATAATGCTGAAGAATGAGCAACTTATGTTGTGTTCCAAAATTTATGTAAATGGAAAGAGTTGTATATTGTTGGGAATGTTGAGTCTAATGTCGCCAGAGACAAGCCGAGAAATGGCCGGAAAGCTGCCTAGATGATCACATCTGGAAAATGTTTTTCAGTTGCGAAATATGTCCAATTCCTCAGATTTGTTGTGAGCCGTCTGATCCTGCGTGCCACGATCAAATTAAGAGGGAAAGAGATGGATGGGCCAGATTAAAGTTGTTGTTACCAGTGACTACTTTTAAAATTACAGCTGATCGCGAGGTACAACCAACGAAGCTGAACATACAAGCGGCAAATAAAGAGGAGCAGAGTACAACTTACGCTTCAGACTATAAAAACCAATTTTTTAGAACCTATCATCTTCACGAGCTCATATATTTGGTTAGGGTAAGAATTAGCGAAATATGTCAACTAGAGTTTTGTAGCAGACGTGCAGGCCTTGTAAACCATGGCTGAGTTGAATAAAATCGAAGCTCTGTTGGTCCTTGGAGAAGGTCTAAATCGAGGCCAAACCACATAAATCTGTGTTTAGGTTTCTGTGTTTCTTAGTTGCGTTTCCATTCGATTGAGCTTGTGATAGCTGAATTGATTAGATTGACACACACATGCATAAACATCGTTAAGTCCTGCCTTAAGCTTTTTACTCCAATTCACTTTGTCCCAAACGCAAATTAAAGTCGGGGAATGGTTGATGTGGACTGGAAATTAGGCAGGCTAAAACATATAATTCAGCTATAAAGAGTTAGTAAAAAAATAGAGTTCAGGGGAAATAAGAAGAAAACAACATGTAATAAGAATTTTAGGAACCTCCTAGCCACCTGGCAGCTCCCCGAGAGAAAAGAAATAAGAGTTGATGCGGAAGTCTTGAGTATCGTAATATTCCCTTGGCCATCGTCCTCTTTCGTGTCCATCGAGAACAGTGACTCAACTCCCCACATTTGGATTTGTTCATTTATTGCTTTACCGAATGCTAAGTAAAGAACTCTTATATCCAATAAACGAACAATGCCTTTCAATAAACATACGAAAATATCTTATTACGCAAAATGTCAAATGATAAATAAGCTAATGCCATATACAATCTAATCCTCGTATAGCATTCGAGGGCATATTCCTAACATTCAGAGTGCCCGTGGAAGTAGTATTCACAAGAATCCGTACCACGTAATCCCCCGTGTTGTTTGTCCCTAGCAAGTCCCATACAAACAAGTCCACGCTCACAACTAGCTCCGCTTCGTTCACGGACCTACATGGACCTCAAAATATCTAAACTCCTGTTTTCTTTTACGTCCCTATCACGTCCCATTCCTATACCTCCTGTTTTCTTCTATATCCCTATCACGTCCCATTCAAACAAGCCAGCTCACCCGTACCATTCCGTTCCTTAACGTCGCAATCCTATCGCTAAGTTATATATCCCCCGGACATAAAAATGTTATTGATTGGGATAGTTCCATATCATCCATATGTTCACGTTCGACTATCTATCCATGTAATAAAACATTTAAACTTATATGTGAAATTAATATCATCAGGATGACGCAGATCATGGAAGTTTTCCGAAGTCAAAATGCCCGTTATCATTTGCATAATTAATGATTCTAACAACACGTATATCTTCCCATGCATAATTTCCCCAAGAATTTGAATTCTTATTTTCGGCAAAATTCCTGTAATCCAATTCAATAAACATATATCCCATATAGTGTTATAAATACAGCGTATCCAATGACTCTTAAATCGCTGATTGGTTCAATTTCGAAAGTTCTTACCAAACTATTTGTTGAGTACAACGAGTCACAAATATTGTCAAAGTACTTATATTACATTGAAATAGAAAGACATCTGTCGAGACTTTGAGGCATTGGAGAAACACACAGCAACGCACGTATTGACATCGACTGTTGGATGTATTGGTGGGGTTAGTCTACCATTCATTTCCTCACAATCTCATGGAATTTCATTTTATGTTTCACTGGCTCTTTCAAACTTTACCACACCAGCTCAGATAGCTAAAAGAATCCGTTTATACCTAAAAGTTCACGTTACATTTTTTCCGCACCATATTTTCGTGTGCTGATACTGTTTGTGCAATGGAGAAAGGTCTGTAATTATTTGAGCTATGAACTATATAATAATTCGTTCCTAATTAATAGAGAGCCTTTGGTTACTGAATGAAATTAAAATATCTGTAGCATGTCAAGATATGAGAATGAAGGAGGACGTTGAAGCCCCTAAGAACAAGAAGGAGAAGCGTGTTCTTTGGTAACAAGAGGTCGTCAGTCTCCTTATAACTAAAATAAAAATATTTGACCATTCTCAACATCTATAGTTATTCTTTTTTCCTCTATTTTGATGGTGTTGTTGATTGCTTTCTTTTGCGCGCCGGAGGATAACATCCTTCGAGAGCAAATCAGGTTGCACGGGGACCATTGGTAAACAAGATCTCCCTTCGTTATTATTACATCACAATTTGCTTTATGTCACAAAGATAATTGTTAATCTTTTTTCTTACTACTATATCTATTAATACTTATAAATGTGTATGGGATTAGCAATAGTGTTTCGTGGTCGTATACGAGGCAAACGTCGTGGAAAGCTCGAATTTCTGGTACATCGACAACGGAGCAACGCGGCACATTTTCTCCGACAAATAAATATTCTCCACCTACATGCCAGTTTCAGGTCGGATAGGACGCTATATATGAGGAACGGGGCGACGTCCAACATCGTAGCATTAGGACGGGTGGTGCTAAAGATAACCTCAGGCAAAGAGGTGACGCTTGTGGACGTGCTGCATGTCCCAGACATCCGCAAGAACCTGGTGTCCGGCGCTCTGCTTAGTAACGCTGCATTTAGACAAGTGTTTGGGGCTGGAAAATATGTACTGACCAAAAATGGTCATTTTATTGGCAAGGGTTACCTCGAGAAGGCCTTTTTAAGTTATCCGTAATGCGTGTAAAACGCGAGATTAAGCTCGCTGATACTAATATAGCCAGTTCTTCTTACTTGGTTGAGTTGTCTAATTTATGGCATTGTAGATTAGGACACGTCAGTTTAAACAAACTGAAAAAGTTAATAAGTTTAAACTTACTTCCACAAATGGAAATCGATTCACAACACAAGTGTGAAATCTGCGATGAAGCAAAGATGGTCAAGGCACCATTTTTCTCTGTCGAGAGAAATAGCTCACCACTAGAATTGATCCATACGATATATATGATCTGAAATTCGTGCAAACTAGAGGTGGAAAGAAATATTTTATCACGTTTATCGACGACTACACGAAGTACTGTCACATGTATCTTTTAAGTGGTAAAGACGAGGCCCCTGAAGCCTTAAAAAGGTATAAGAGTGAAGTTGAGAAGAATCAACTTAACTCTAAGATTAAAATAATAAGAAGTGACACTGTTTGGGAATTTTGCCGAGAACATGATATTATTCATCAAACGACGGCGCCATATTCATCTCAATCGAATGGCGTTGATGAACGAAAAAATAGAACTCTTAAAGAGATGATGAATGCGATGCTAATCAGTTCAGGGCTACCCCAGAATTCCTGGGGGAAGCCATACTATCATCAAAGCGCATTCTAAATATGTTGCCACACAAGAAATGGGATAAAACACCGTACGAACTGTGGAAAGGTAGATTATCTTCCTACGGATATCTTAAAGTGTGGGGGTGCCTAGCAAAGGTCGAAGTACCTAAACCAAAACAGGTTAAGATAGGACCTAAAACTATTGATTGTATTTTCATTGGATATGCGAATAATAGTAATGCATACAGATTTCTGGTGCATAAGTCAAAAGTTCGCCTCTAGAAGTTGAGGAACAACGGCAAAGTAAACGCAAGAAAGTTGCCAAATAGTTTGGCCTGATTTCCCAACATGTATGTTAGATGACGAACCTCAGATAGTGGAGAAGCTCTATCGAGTCCAGAAGCTCCGTTCTGGAAAGAAGCTGTAAACAACGAACTTGAGTCCATCATGCAGAATCACACTTGAGAGTTAGTTGATCTCCCAAAAGGGTGTAAACCTTTAGGATGCAAGTGAGTCCTTAAAAGGAAATATAAAACTGATGGATCATGAGAAATATAAGGCTCGTAAGGATATTCACAAAAAGAGGGGTACGATTTCTTCGACACCTATTCACCCGTAACGAGAATTACGTCAATATGGGTTTTATTTGCTATTGCAGCATTACATGACTAGAGGTACAAAATGGATCTAAAAATGTCATTCCTAAATGGAGACCTCGAAGAAGAAATATTCATGCATCAGCTTGAAGGGTTTATAATACCTCCTGAGCAGGAAAACAAAGTGTGCCGACTCGTGACCGAAGCAAGAAAAAACTCGATTTCTAGTACGGTTTGCCGGAAAAACTTGAATCGCTGTGTTACGATTACGAGCTAAGAAGTCGATGTATCTTGGGGACGATCGCCGCTAAGCGAAAACACTGAATATCAGGGCGATTTCGTCTTACGGAGAGTGTGTCTAACGCATGCCTCGACTGAACCTACGACATTCACGGCCATGGATAATATGAATAATTTCGACAGATTGTGGAATGAATTATTCATCCTCTGGTGCTTATATCAATTTTTTTATTACTTTTACTTAAATGTGCTTTTTAGTGCAGATGGTTGACTTACTTGTGTGCTGATTTCAAGAAAGGAGAATGGACACATGAAGAAGACATGCTTTTATGGGAGGTAAAAACACGTTTTTTTTAATCTGCATTTAACTTATTACGCGAGTTCTGATCTATATTCCTACGACAAACTCTTCAATAAAATCTACATTATTATGTCATTACAGGCACAGAGATTATACGGAAACAAATGGACGGAGATCGGGAAGGCCGTACAAGCTAAAGTAGAGAACAAACGCCAAAAGGCGCATTTTATTAGTTATCTTACTTTCTAGGGTGTACGTATTTAAAAGTTTTTTCATTGATATAATGCTAATTTGCTGGCTTTCTCTAGAACTGATAATGCCGTGAAAAACCGTTTCGACAACCACTGCAAGAAGAGGTCAAGACAGGAACAGACGGCGAGCAATGAAAATTCATGCGCCAACTACCTAAACAACGTAGATGCGCATAAGAAGATGAGGTAATATAATTATAAATATTTGACTAGATAATCGATGCTTCATTCTTACAGAAATTATTCGCATCGTTGTAAATGTAGGACATCGAAAGAAAATGAAGGAGAAAAGGATCGTTTCCGAAGAAATCCACTCGCACTGGCAGACGAAGAACTAAGGAGCATTAATGAAGGTAAAGACTATTATTGTAGAATATCAATATTTGATGTTTTTTATCATGTCAATGCAGTGACTAATATCTTGACATATAATGAAGCTAAAGATACCGACGGGCCATCGTTCGATTCCCCTTCGCGCATTACTCCTTTGTTCAGATCAATTGCTGGCGGGATTCCCTGCCCCAAGTTTTCGGAAAGCGTAAGAAAATTCCGAGTCTTTTTCACTTACTCAATTGAATCCATTATTACATAAAATCTTTGTGCACTTTATAGGAAAAGCGTTTCCTAATGAAGACTTTTGGAATAATGGAGTCATCGCCATTACAACCGCGGGTGAGCAAGGGGTCACTCCTTCATCTACTCTGAGTTTGGTCTGCAAAGATTTGTTTCTGAAAATTGGAATGACATGGAACACTTTGGCCACCTTTTTTTTCTCCCTTACAGTATAGTATGTATTCTGCATGAAATTTTCTTCGTTGCCTTTCATTCTCTTATTGTCATTTTATGGTCATTGGATATTGAGTCCATTCACTAGTACAGTCGCCACCGGGCGACCGTTTCTCGCCGACGCCGGGAGCACCGACGTCAATAGGTCGGGTCATTGGCATATGTTGTTATGCGTCGCAAATAACCGATCGCCGAAAGTGAAAAAAAAATAAAAAATATAGGCAACAATTTTACCGTCGCTAATCTTGCGACAACAATTTCACCATCACCAGGTGCGACGGAAAAACCGTCGCAAACGATGAGATAAAAAAAATAAAAAAAGGATGCGTCGCCGGAACCTCGCCGGAGCACCGCAACACATCCCTGCCACAGAACTAAAGCCACCCGCTTATCCCTCTCGCGCAACCCGTCCACCGAAGACTGCACCGAACCGTCGAAGCCTCGCCTCAAACTCTCTCGCGCCGCCAGCGTTAAATCCGCCCGATCTACCCTGCCGCCGCCAGTTCTCTTATCGCAACCGCCGGATCTACCCTGCCGCCACTAGATCTCTCATCGCACCCGCCGGATCTACCCTTGCCGCCGCCAGATCTGCCCTCGTCGCCTGGCAGACACATTGCACCACTCAAGCCGGCCACGATCTATCAGCCACTCCACTATAACGTCCGCCACCAGTCTTCGCGACGGCCGCACAAACATAGCCCAAAAAGAAGAAAATGAAAAGAAGTGGGAGAAAGGATTAAGACAACCAATGAAGAAGGTTTGTATGAAACGAAGCAATTTAAAACCTCCGTTTCCTTCTGAAGAGGAAGCAATGTAGCCACTGGCCCACTAATGACTTTGTGTTTGGCCTCTCGAAGCAAGCATCTGAAGATTTCGATCCCTTATGAAAAAGAAAGAAGTGAAATAGAATGAGGAACTTGGAAAAAAAATAGAACGAGGAACTGAATCGAGGTTAGGGTTTAAAAAAGGTAACTCATTTGCTACTGTTGTGCCGTAGTAACAGTCCCCAAAGGTTTAAATAATAAAAACAAGGGGAATTCCGTATGGTGCCCCCGTGGTTAAGCGTTTTCCGGTTGGTGCCCATAGTAATTTTGGGTTCCGCTAGGTACCCCTGTGGTATTGCAAATCATAGCCCCGTAACCCTGCATAATCAAAATCGACATTTTTTTGTGTTTTCTCCGTTGGTGGCGGACGGAAATTGCAGGAAAGACAGAAATACCCTTATAATCGATACTAAACAACTGAAGCCCCAAATTGCGACGGAAAAGTTAAGAAAAAATAAATAAATTCGCGGTCATCTTCTTCGTTCAACTTCTATCCTCTCTCAGCTCACTTCTTTCTGTTACCTCCATGGATGCTTCCATGCCTTCTTTCACCTTCTACAGTGCTTTGCCCAAATAGCTGACGAGCTTCATCCCTTTTTTGAATCTGATTGGAGAGGAGGGTATCGGTGAGATAGGCGAAGCTTTCCCAAATTGGGGTTCAATCTTTTCCGACGAGGGCGAGGTTGCCAGAATCCAGAGCTCCATGGAGGCGACGAACTTATCGGCGGTGTCTGAGGACCAGATCATGGCGGCGCCGCTCTGTAGAAAGGCGTTTCCCTTGTCGTCGAAGGTGAAGGTGTCCTTGTTGGTGACGGGCGACGCTCTGTTGGCCGACTAGACGACGGTGGCGCAGCAATTGGGGCGGCGGCGAATGACGGAGTTTCTGGGATCGGCGGAACGAGGGCGAGGGAGCTGTGGAGGCGCATAGGAGCAATCAGCGCAGCAATAGGGGCAACGAAGAAGACGACGGAGTTTCTTTACTTGAATCTGTTTATTTAAAATATTTCGTTAGCGACGGAAATTCCGTCGCAAGTTCCGTCGCAATTTGGGGCATCAGTTGTTTAGTATCGATTATAATGGTATTTCTGTCTTTTCCGCAATTTCTGTCCGCCACTAACGGAGAAAACACAAACAAACGTCGATTTTGATTATACAGGGTTACGGGGCTATGATTTGCAATACCACAGGTGTACCTAGCGGAACCCAAAATAACTATGGGCACCAACCGGAAAACGCTTAACCACAGGGGCACCATACGGAATTCCCCTAAAAACAATTAAAAAGGATATCTCATTGGCGACTGTTGTGCCTAGCAATAGTCGCCAAAGGTCAAAAAATAAAAAAATAATTAAATCCGTAGAACAATCGGCGACTGTTGTTCCTAGAAACAGTCGCCAAAGGTCAAAAATAATTTTTTTTTAATAAAAACCGAAAAGGAATCGGCGACTGTTGTTCCTAGCAACAGTCGCCAGAGGTATTAAATATTAAAAAATAAAAAAACGATAACTCATTGGCGACTCTTGTGCTGAGAAACAGTCGCCAAAGGTCAAAATATTATAAAATAATAAAAAAACGGAAAATAATCGGAGACCGTTGTTCGTAACAACAGTCGCCAAAAGTTTTAAATAATGAAAAAATAAAAAAGGATAACTCATTGGCGACTGTTGTGTCGATTAACGGTCGCCAAATGTCAGAAAATAAAAATAATAAAAAACCGAAAAATAATTGGCGTCTGTTACAGAGTGACAATAGACCCCCCAATTGTGCACGTTAACTATCGGCGACTGTTACTAGCTAACAACAGTCGCCAATAGTACCAAAAAAATAAAAAAAAATTAAAATGTCTCCCGGGTAATATAGGTGTCCGTTTCTCCACAACGGGTACCCATAGTGCCGACTCAATTCCTATTTCTGTACTAGTGATTGTATCCTTAACCTACGGTAGTAAGGAGACAACATCAATGAATTGCAATTATATGTAGCCAACATTTTATATTTTATTATTATTATATATTAAACAGTCGATTTCCATTATTATATTTAAATTTTAAATGTATGTATGCACATGCTTTTTTTTTTATTCAACGCGAGAGCTATAAATTGGCCGATAAACTGTAAATAGGCTTGTAGACGATTTGTACACACACAAGAAATTGAAAAGCTCGACCCTTACACGTTCCTTCATTCAATCTCTACATTGTTAAAAATTAAAATATAATTACCACGTAGGACAACCATATTTTTTGTCCCCGATGATTGGATTATGAGCGTTAATGGTCCCCATAGATGCCACTCTTAATCCACTTCACCTATTTTGGCATTTTGGCCGCCGATTAATTTAGACGGAATTTACCACTTGAGAGCATATGATGTTATTTTAATCGACTTCAACCATCATAACTCTTCTTTTTATTCGACTTAAACTAACGTGAACATTATGAAGCAACACATTTTACTCAACTTCAGAGTTGTCAACCTCTCCCTAAATGTAATGCATAATGATTCTCACTTGCGATTAAATCGAAGAAGATGATGAAGATTTTAGTCTGAATAGAATTACCACGTAGGACAACCATATTTTTTATCCCAGGTGATTGGATTATGAGCGTTAATGGTCCCCATAGAGCCACTCTTAATCCACTTCACCTACTTTGGCATTTTGGCCGCCGATTAATTTAGACGGAATTTACCACTTGAGAGCATATGATGTTATTTTAATCGACTTCAACCATCATAACTCTTCTTTTTATTCGACTTAAACTAACGTGAACATTATTAAGCAACACATTTTACTCAACTTTAGAGTTGTCAACCTCTCCCTAAATGTAATGCATAATGATTCTCACTTGCGATTAAATCGAAGAAGATGATGAAGATTTTAGTCTGAATAGAAAACATTTCGTTTGCTCTCATATGTTAAATTCCCTCTAAATTAATAGTTAATTAATCAGGGGACCCCAAAGGAGCCCATATATGGTAACATTGAAAACTAAAAAGACATCAAAATAAACGAAAACCAGAAACACTCATACCCAAACATTTTGTAAAATAAACTTAACAATACGTTTTAAGCAAAACCACTCTCCATCAACCACCAATTTCCGCCGAAGATCTTATATTAGTTTAGACGATATTAGGTAATTTTATTTCGTATTTGTACGCATTATATACTAATTGTCTTTAATCTTAAAACATAATAAATGTATAACTAATTGCCATAACCCGAGTGGTTTCACAAAGTAATCAACATTATGTGCGATGATAAATTTCGATACCCAGTGGTGGCATATCGAATTGTTTTTTTTACAAGATGGCTGATTATACCGCCTAATATTTTTAATATAATAATGGTTGTACCATCTGATACTTTAATTTAATGGCTAGTTGTACCCCCTAATTACTTTAATATAATGGTTGGTTGTACAATCAAATTACAATGATAAAGATGGCTGGTTATACCCTCTAATTTACTTAATGCAATATCTACAATGTTAGATTATTCATATTAATGAATAACTAATTTTTATTTATAATAATATGTCGAATTTGACAAGCATTGAATTTGTTGCACTCAATAGCAGAAATTATTTATCTTTGGCATTAGATCCAGAATCCATTTGAAAGCAAAAGTTCAGATGACACCATTGCTTTCGAAAAGAAAATTTTATCCAAACGGACAAGGTAAAGCCGTAATTTTTCTTCTTCAGCGCATTCGTGAACGTCTAAAAGTCGGGTAAAAAAACCACTTGAGTTAGTGAAAAAATCAGAACATTGCTATGACCCCCTGACAACTGTTATTATCCCTAAAATTTAAACGGTTCCCCATAGCTAATAATAGAATAATTGGGAGAAAAAAATACCAAAAAATGCGTGACAAAACAAGACTTGGATGAGACCAGGTATCATTTTTAAGAAAATCCATGATTGTTTAGTGAGAAACACAAATGAAAAGATAGAATAAAAAAGTTCGATTGCTAAAAAGAAAAAAAATTACAAGATTTATTTGCATCTTAAAGTATCACTTCCAACAAACGTTGGGAAAAAAAAGAAGATTAATCTCTTTCTTTCGCAACTTAAGTTATGTTATAGAAAAACCGGATTCTTTCATCTTTCTCTCCTGTTCAGAAAGCGTTCCTCAGTTCCTTTCCTTGAAAGACTTCAATTGGTCATGGTGCAAGTGGGTAAATTCATGACTACAAGGTTTTAATTCGGTAAGCGAGTATAATTAGTTTAGCTGTTTTTATAGGATTATATTCATTTCTGTATTCTTATGATGTTTTATTTCTTTTCTTTTGAGGAACTTTATTCAAAAGGTAATTATTCGATAAAATAATTATGTCCACATGGTGAGCGGTAAGCCTGTACTTAACAACATCGTATTCGTCATTATTTCATTGTATAATTTTAATTTAAGAAGCTCCATTTGATTGAAGTGAATATGGAGCAATCACTTCATTAATACTACCATGTTCTGCATAGAAGTTTCCGAGCGATGCTCCATATTCACAATCTGTCACTTCTCCATCGTTTATCTTTCTAGTTAATTTTCAACTTTGTTTTTACAGAGAACAAAATGCGCTAACGCTTCATCCTTGAATGAAGCAAATAAACATGACAATATTCCATGGTATCGTCAATAAATATTATAAAATATTTGCATAGTGTTTCAACGTATTTTACACCACAAACATCACAATAATTTAGTTCATGTGGTTCAACATATTTTACATCACAAACATCACAATAATTTAATTCAAGTGGACGATTGTCTTTTGTGATTTAAAAGCAAACAATTATATCATTTCCTTGCACTTCTTCTTGAGAGGTATTTTCTGAAATCTTTCAAATTGAGAGGTATTTTTCCAATTACTTGGTGTAGCGACCCTCGTTTTCTAAGTAGGATTAGTGACGGATTTTTGCAACGTAAGTCGCGGAAGACCCGTCTAACAAAACTTTTCCTAAGAAGTAATATAATACAACAAAATATTATTCTACCTAGTATTATCTGTACAAAGAGCATAGCCCCAAAATGTCAAAGGGACAAAAACCCTAACGCCGCTCCACATGTTTTCATCCATGTACTGCCCTGCCCTCAAAAGTCCGTGGAGCACCGCCACCAGCCGCCTCAGTCTTGACGCGCATCAGCGTCAGACTCGGAACCTATAACACGTAAACACTAAGTGATTCACCCAGTAGGTGAATTATTCATCTACAACGCGTAAATATTTATCTGATATTTATGTGATTTTATGTGACACGGTGCGTTACATGTTTTACGTAAGTTTTCCGTGGCATCACAATTTCATATGTTATCACATTTATATGCACAGCATATGCATATCATATTACAGGGGTGAGATACTTATGTCGTGTGGAGACAGTAATATTTTGACGTATTGCTGATCGGGGTAGTTCGAGATTATTGTGATTGATTGACTCGTTGAGGAGTCGAGGTTGGTACTCACATGACACCTGACGGCAGACAGGTGAACGACCTGTCTACTTGGGCGTGAACGTCCCGAGGTGCAAAACCGTCGTGATTTGATTTTCAGCGGAGGGACCTGACAGGGCAGTTGCGTGAACGCTGTCAGCGTCGGCAACCGCATACGGAAGAGCGACCTAGTACGGCAGTTGTGTGAACTTCAAAACGCTACTAGTGTAAGCTTCCGTTATGTTATAGGCGCGCGAGGTGTCGAGTCTGACCTAGGGCCCTGCGTTGTGTGATTTGAGATAGGATTGTGGGAAAAGAAAGAGTGTACATTGCATGCGAGACATTGGGACTGGGACTGAGTGTACACGTGCATTCATGCATTTTATTCACCTACTGGGCGAATTGCTCAGTGTTCACGTGTTGTAGGTACCGAGTCTGACGCTGATGCGTGTCAAGACTGAGGCGGCTGGTGGCGGTGCTCCACGGACTTTTGAAGGTAGGGTAGTACATAGATGAAGACCTGTGGAGCGGCGTTAGGGTTGGGCTATGCCCTTTGTACAGATAATACTAGGTAGAATAATATTTTGTTGTATTATATTATTTCTTAGGAAAAGTTTTTGTTAGACGGGTCTTCTGCGACTTAAGTTGCAAAAATCCCGCCACTAATTCTACTTAAAAAACGAGGGTCGCTACAGGTGGTATCAGAGCATAGGCTTTCAATTTTGAAGACTGTCCATGTACTGTCGCTCAAAAGCCTGGAGAACCAGCCTGGCCTGTAAGTTAAATGCTTGAATATGTGACCACGTGTTATCTGATATGTGCTTTATATGAATTGTTGTAGACAATAGTTGAAAAATGCCAAGGACGCGTAGTGTACATGTGGGTGAATCCAGCCGTAGGGCTGAACCAGAATCCCCTCCCCCTGAAAGGGACTCCACCATCCTACGACTGACTGAATTACTTCAGCATCAGTCTGATCACATCAACCGTCAGTCTGATCAAATCGACGAGTTACTTCGTCATCATAGCTCGTCTGAACATCGTCCTTCCTCACAGCCAGCGCGGATAGAAATCATGGGAGAGCGCTTTCGAAATATGGATCCCCCTACCTTCGCAGATGCCACTGATCCTGCGATGGCAGAGGACTGGGTACGGACGATTGAAGACATGTTTATCTATAGTCGCGTACCGGAAGACGAAAAGGTTCTGTATGCTGTTTCTATGCTTAGAGGAAGTGCCCAGTTCTGGTGGTACACCGTGAAAGTCCAGGATGACCCGACGCTCATGTCATGGGAGCGATTTAAAGAACGACGGATGCTGGAGTTTATGAACCTCAGGCAAGGAGGAATGCTTGTGGCTCAATATATCCGCAGATTCAAGGAGCTGTCCCATTTCGCTTCTCACATGGTGGCAACAAACCTATTGAAGGTGACGAGGTTCATTACGGGCCTCAAATCGGAGATCTACCGGGGTCAGCCCCAATCTCTAAAGCTCCCTATCGCTTAGCACGGAATGAACTGAAAGAGTTAAAGGAACAGCTGGAGGACCTACTGTAACGATCCTATTTTTCTAATTAGGATTAGTGGCGGATTTCGTAACGTAAGTCGCGGAAGACCCGTCTAACAAATATCTTTTTTCTTAATAAGATATATTGCGACGAATATCATCTACGTCGTCATCGCTATACAATACAATACCCTAATGTCGTTCCACAGGTCGCATCCATGTATAGCCACGCCCTCAAAAGTTCGTGGAGCACCGCCGTCAGCCCGCCTTAGCCTCGACGCGCATCAACGTCGGGTCCGGTACCTACAACACGTAAACTGAGCTCCTTGCCCAGTAGGTGAAATATGTATGTATGCAAGTGCGCTCGATCCCATCCCACACACCTCACGACATGCACGCTCGACTCGTCTCACGACCCATTACGTCTCACAACTCGTGACTCGACACTAAACACGCTCGGGTATCCACTCAGGTCTCGTTAGAGTGGCACTCACCCAACGCTCGGGCGGCCAACTCAGGTCACGTTAGAGTTAGCTCTCACCCAACGCTCAGGCGGCCAACTCAGGTCTCATCTCACTCACTCATTTCCCATCCCTACGCTAGGTCGGACTATGCACCTCATAACTGAACCTACGGCACCAACCGTAGAGTCCGAGCGGCACCAACCACTCATCTCGACGGCACCAACCGTCATCAGCGGCACCAACCACTAATCATATCGGCACCAACCTGTCACATAAAGTCGGGCGGCACCAACCACCCGCTCGACGGCACAAACCGTCAGGTGCACTAGTACCAACCTCAACTCGACTCCGAGTCGACGACTGAAACCGATCACATCTACCCACACGCGCCTTGCGCCGACACCGTAAGGTGTCACCGTGCCAACACGGTCAATCTATCTCACTCTGAAGTGTCGCGCACATGCCATGCAGTGCAAATAACAAATATATAACATGCCAGAATATTTAATACATGTAAACCACGTAAATCACTAAATCACATAAGCACATAAGTGTCACATAATGTTTACGTGCCGTAGGTGAGTTTCACCTACCTGATGTCCGAAGCTTTACAGTCGAATACCGAAGCCCTTGCAACATATTCGTGGACGTAACTTCAACTCAGTATTTTTCTCTACTGAAGTCAATAAATATAGGTCACGAAACTATTATAACTTGTTAGGAATATTTTAGAAGTGTCCAAAATATTTATTCTAAGTCTTGTAATTTCCTTTAAATGTATTTTATAGATGTTTTACTTTATGTTAGTGGGTTGTATTTGTAATAGGCTTGTTAGGGGCCCAATGGGCTTAAATACCTTAGCTTAAACCCTAACACTCATTAATCCAAGTTTCCATTTGCAAAAATCTCACGTATTCAACACTAAACCTCTAAAGTACACTATTCACATTCTACGAAGGTTTAATCTGTTGAATTGTTCTTGGATAATCTTGAATTACAAGTGGTATCAGAGCAAGCGTGTAGGTGAGGAAACTTCATTCCAAGTTCGTTAGCATCGTCAATTTAAGTTATTGATTTCTCCAGCATTCAGTTCAAAGCTTTGTTTCGTGGGTTTAAGTTTTTTTTCTCTGACTGCAACTTGGACGGCTGACTGGTTTCTCTATGTTCTGAGAACTACTGAATCTGTTTCTGTCAATTTGCGTTAAATTTCTGGATTTCTGCTGGAGAATTTGAAGAACAGCTTTGTTGTTTGGCCTGCTTTTGAGTTTGCGAACGGCACTTAAGTTGGATTTGAATTCGCAGATTCTAAATTCGCAATTCAGTTTCACGAATTCAAGTTGAGGACCGACTGTGAATTGAAGGAATCAAGTCAACCAGCAAAATATTTCCTCAATTTTTGTGAAACCAAAGTTTGCGAATCAAGAAATATTCACTGCCACATTTCGCGAATCGCATCTCTGTGAGAAATTTCACGAACTCCTTGATAGCCCTTTTTGCGAATTCCTGAAAGTTCGCTAACCAGAGAAGAGAAGAATTTTGCGAACTCCGTTGCGCGCAGATTTTCGCGAATCCAGTTTGAAGAATTTTTGCGAACTCATTCTTCGCATAATTTGCGAACTCGTTCAAAGAATTTTTGCGAACCTCAACTCCAGTAGAAATTCGCGGACTCTTTCACACTTTTGCGAATTCATCTCATTCTGCAAATTAGAACAATTGTACATGTCACTGGACATTTCGCGAATCCTTCATTAATTTGCGAATCAGTACAATCTCGCGATTTGCGAACCTTTGACGTCTTGCGAACTTGATCAATTCTCGATAAAGTACGCTCGTAAACACATATCGCAATCCTCACATTGCGAAATCCACGACTCTGAACAAAATTCCACGAACACATTTTTCAAGTCAAAGTCAAAGTCTAAAGTTTTAGACTTTGAACCAATTTCATTTCAAATTAACCTTTCCTCACATTACACTTTAACGATCATATCCAAAACACAAGCAATGGACTCTTTCAGTATGGGCAATGATGTTAGACCTCCCATCGTCCGACATGGAGAATACGCAGTCTGGAAGAGAAGGTTCATAAACTTCATAGAAAGCAAGGACAATTCAGAGAAAGTGTTAGCCCATGTAGATGAGGAGGTAACTTACGGTAGATGGGATTAGGGGTGGTTCGGTATGGTATACCGTACCAAAGATTTTGGGCTACATGGATGAGCTGACCAATCAGAAGCATGTGTTTCCACGCCTAACTATACGGTAAATTAACAAATATTCGTTGGATTTCCTGCTACTGACGACTACCAATTGTTAGTCGGCACTTCCGACAAAGAAAAGTACGTCGTAAACTTCGGGCGAAAATGTAGATGAGCAGGAGCAACACATACCTGCGTAGGATCTACTTCTCCCTGTATGATGTTTAAAATTGATATGTATTTTGACTGGCTCGCTTGTTTTGTTCGAGCAAACGAGGAAACCATGATGTTTTTCGTCTGCAAAGGACAATGCCATGCCATTAGAAACCATCTGAACACGGATAAATATCTCCGCTAATATTTTATTTACTTGTAGGGGCGATTGCTTGTCAGACCCCATTTGAATTTTTACATAGAATTAAGGACCATGTCAGAAAAACGGGCCGACGGAGCAGGCGCGGGTCCTGAAAAATGAAGGGCCGCCCCGCCCGCCCAAACTAAAAAGAAAAAAGAAAAAAACAATAAAATTAAATACTTACGCTTGAAATTACTTCTAATCAAATCTAATCTCGTTAATAATAATTAGTTTATATTATTCTTGGTAACGGGCCATAAATTCAAATATATCATTATTATTCTATACCTTTTGTTCTATTCAATTCATCTTCTTGATAATGGCATCTATTCATCTTCACAATACGTTACAAGATGGAAACTAGCGTAGCTTCAATCAACAAGAGAAAATGAGGAAGAAAATAAGTTAACAAATAGCACAAAACTATGCGTGGAAACACATGCTTATGACTGTCAAAGAATAAGAGAAATATCTAAAAGATGTGTGGGGTTTTCGTGCATATGAAATGGATGAGTTTACCCTAAACAAGTTCGAGGAGTCATAAGAGTCGACAAACTGCATTGGTTTTCCAGCCGATGGGTTGGGGCCGACGTTCTCATTTTCAGCGCTGGCCATTGGTGGACCCAAATGTGTTGATATAGGGTACCCAAATGTGTTGTATGGTGTACTTTCGGGGATCGGGTACCTATGTGCAAAAAATTTATTCTGTAGGTACCTATATATAAAAAAAATACGATAACGAACACGTGGCCAAGCCCGATGAATGCCCTCCCACCGTCGAAAGTACAGATCGAGGGCTCTTTGATTTCGGAAAGAAGGACGACGAAGATAAAAAGTGCGACGACGAGAAAATCGCCCACTCCACGGATTCTCTGTTCTCTTCCGTACTACAAATAATTTTATCAATCATCAATATGAAAACCCAAAATTTAAAGTTTAACAGCAATAAAATAAAAACAAACCGGCGATCACTCCCCGCCTGCATCATCACTATTAGGTTGACATTTCACTATTCGAGTATATTAGGCGAGTTTGTGATCAAATATTTAAATCTAGAAATTACGGGAGAGTTTGTGATATTGCCCTATCTTAGATTGATATTTATAGAGATTAGGGTTTCGTTGCGGAGTTTAGGATTAGGGCTTTTCATATCATGTAATTTCTTGGTGACGTTGTATGTGTATTATGTCTCCTCAAGATAACATTTTTCACCAACAAAATTTTTAAAGCAACAATAAAAATAATAATCTAAGCTGAAATTACAATTTTGTCCTTCGATTAAGTTGAATGATGAGTCGAATCTGAACATCATTGTCGGCTGAGATGATCAAGTCTACATAAAGTTCCATCTTGAAACAAATGAACACAAAGGGCCAACCTTTCGAGCTTATGACAGCCATTCGCTATAGCCATCATACTCAAAGAGCTCGAATTCACGCCGACGAGTACCAATTCGATGAGATTGGGGCAGTTTCTTGAAACAGCGATCAACCCCTCGTTGTCAATCACAAGAGAAGGGGCCCGCGTCTCATGAAGAGCTTCTCTTAGGATGATGTCGTGACTCGTGAGCAAACCACTGATGAGAATGGTGGTGAAGATCTATGAAGATTTGAATATTTTTCTGATGTTTTATCGCTTTGGGTTTGAAAATATTTTCAAAAGGTCATAGGATAAATTCTTAGGGTACTACTTTCGGGGTTTAGAATGATTTTTGAAAGGGAAAGCTGTACGTACTTGCGATCTGTGCGCCTGCCCAAACCAGACAATTTACTTCATGGATTTAAATGATATCAAATAAAGAAGCTTACTTTAGTTTATTTTATCCTATACTACCTCCTTCCCAAACCATTTTATACATTTTACTAAATCGAGCGTCCCCACTGGGGAGCCATCATTGGGCCATAGTTCAGCTCACCCATTAAACTCATCTCAAATTCCTTCTGCATAGACTTAGAGAATTCCTCGCAAAGAAGGATATATAGATATTGATTTGACTTTCCATTTCCTTAGCATATTTCCGTGGCATACATAGCGAATTTTGGACTTATTCAAGCCTATCCTTGCTCCTCACGTAGCATAATATAATTTAAATAATCAAGAAGGAATTTGAGCATAAAGAAGGAAATGTCGAAGTTTCGTTGAAAACTGTAATTTGTTGTTAATTCTCTTTTTCGAATAAGGTAAAAAAAATTATAATGTTTTGGCTTATATTCAAGGTTAGTGTTTTAATATTAAGCGTGAGAGGTGACTATTAACTGCTAATTTGGTCTGTAAAATATTTACAATTTAACTTCTCTGTTTTTAATTTCATTAATTAAATAATTATCATATTATTCCTAATCTTAATCAAAACTCAACCTCCTCATTTCTATTTTCAGCTTTTCGAAAAAGAAAAAAAATCTTCATTGAAAGCTTCGATCTTGAAGGCAGACTGAACAGGATAGAACATACTAAGCCCTGCCGTTCCTTTTAGGTACTTTAAAACATGAATGAGAGCATCCCAATGTGAATACTACCGCATAATATTTTTTTTTCCTTGCTACTATCAAAGATCTAAGAATACCTCATAAAACCGACGGTACAATTTTTCTTAAGGAAAATAGAAGATGATGGTTGGAATAAAGACGAGGGTCTACGAGGAAGGGGCGGAGAGGCGTAGGAGGGCAATGAGGGACTGGTTTCACTACACGGGCGTCTTCGTGCCCACAAACTTCTCCAAGACCCCAGCTTTGGTCCGATTTCGAGTCAATCTCCACACGCCGTAGATCAAAACGACGTCGGAGAGGATTACCGAGAGCCTTTGAAAGATGATGGTCGATTGAGATTGGTAATCGAGGCCTGCGTAGAGGTCGGTCATGGTGGGATCCACGCGCCGGGCGATGAGGGAGAGCAATGCTCCTATAATAGGTTACCAATTTTTAATCTCGAAACGTGTAATAAAATCGAAACGCTAGTGATTCGATCTTTTATATGAGAACGCCGAGTTTAGCTTCAACGTTGATGAATTTGATTTCTGTATCTTTGCCCTCTCTGAGATTTCATCTAGGAAGAAAAGTATGTATATTTTTAGCTAGTGAATGTATCACTTGGAAGTTGGACAAAGTTTCTATAGCCTGCAACGAGCGGTTTTTTCTTGCAGGGGCTGGAGCAATAAGTCCGGGGGTGTCTATAATGGTAAGATTTGGACAATACTTGTATTCTAAAGGGTCTACGGTTTTGAGAAATTTATTCTATTTATTTATGTATAATCTTGTTTGTTCTGGTTAGTTACATGGAATTTCGTTTATGGGATGTATATATAGATATATTTCCACTGTCCTTCGAATATGTATTTGTCTAGGACCTCGTGTGGGTTGACGCCATGTTCGGACGGTCCCGGTTGGTCTGGAGCAATTGAGGGAGTCGCCAGCATTGATCGAGAGGTCAGTTATTATATCCACACTCACCAAATCGAATTGAACATCACGGATGATAGACTCGAATCAGTTGAAAATACCATTGCCCTGCGTGCAAGAATTCAATAATCATATATAATATCTTGGAATTATACGACTAATGTAAATTTACTTTGAATTGCAATGATATATTTAAAACAATGAATTTTTTTTTAGTTTTGGGCTATAGATATGTTCTCGTTCTTTTACTCGTTACGACGAATTTTGCAGAAGCTGTGCCTAAAAAGATCCTAGAGAAAATGGGTTCGTCAGGCCTTACTAGAGAGAACGTCGCTAGCCACCTCCAGGTATTGGGAAAGTATTTTCTTTTAATTTTCGTGCTAGTTTCCATGGTGTGTTGGTGTTAGAGAAGTGATGAAGCTCCGCCAATGCTCGCAAAGGCGTTTCGATTTGCTTAGGTAGGGATCGATTTTGTTAGTGAAAGAAATGGTGGGCTGCGAGTTATATCCGTCATTCATGGCAATGCAATACCCACTGTTATTCCCATTTGGCGAGATTGGATTTCACAATCAGATTCTATACAGTGAAAGAGTTCATTTATTTAACCTTTTAGCGTGCTTCGTGCACTCGCTCACACGCACCCTGAGAAACTTCCCAGGGGGTCACCCATCCCTAGATTGCCCCAAGTCAAGCACGCTTAACAAAATTTTCGGCCATTTCAGGCAGGGCCAAAAAATAATTTCGGCCCGCACAAGGCACAGCCGAAAATGAACTTGTGGGGGCCGGAAAAAAATTTTCGGCCCCAAATTTGTTAGTCATACGACCTCATACATAACAAATCTAATAAGATTAACAAGAAAACGAAATAGCATAAGGAAGAACTTACCTTGATCGGCAGAATGAGATCACCAAGTGTTTTAAATTATGGCCAACTCTTTGTCGTTTGGCGATGTTTCTTCTTCTCTTATCCGAAATACAATCATAAGGATCTCTAAAATCAAAGATTTGTACATTTGGATTCCGGCACGGTTTTTAAGAAATTGAATATTTTATTACAACCTTAGCAGTTATTAGACTTGGCCAAAGGGTTCGCGGGCCGGTTCCGGGCTGGTTCGGGCAGTTCGGGGCCCGGCGGTTCCGGCTTTTTCCTCGCTGGAATACCATGGTACGTTGCTGCGATATATATGCTCTGTTCAAGGTCAATGGATCCTCGTGAGAAACCACTAAAACAATTATTACTCGGTCAAGGTTTTCCTATAATATTTTACAGTTTCTTCAGCAAAAGGTAAAGATACTGTTAACTAATAAATTTAAGAGAGTGTACCACTTCAGCGTAATCTGGTACCAATTTATACTCCATTCATACCAAAAAATAAAGAATATTCCAGAAGCTTCATGATCCATCAATGAATATGGATTTTATGTCAAAGGCTCAAACTACAATAAACACGGAATTATTGTGTTTGTTTCGCCAGATGTACGCAACTTGGGTTTGTCATAAAACGATAGGGAACAAGTTTCTCCGGCTTAAGAAATCTTAACAAATCGAATTTTCGGATGTGAGGTAGGTGATTTATTTATCTACAACACGTAAATCTTATGTGTTTATTATACTACCTCCGTCCCAAACCGTTTTAGACATTTGGGGTATGACGCGGTTTTTAAGAAATTGAATATTTTAATAATATAGTACAATTAAAAGGTGAAAAAGTGATGTCACACGTCTATTGTCTCTCTTTCAGAGTGACAACTTGTTTGTTTCAAATGAAAATGAACTTGATAAGGTAATCATTGTAAGGATTTTGCTGTACTATATGTCCCATCCTGATCGCCGTCCTCATCCCAATCAAGAGAGCTTCATATTCGACTTCGTTATTGGAGGCTCGAAAGTCCAGCCTCACCCCTAAGCTAGTTTCCTCGTCTTGGTTATGCCGTTTGGACTGACGAATGCCCCTGCAGTCTTTATGGCATTAATGAATGATGTTTTCCGACCCTATTTGGACCAGTTCGTGATTGTATTCCTTTGATGGTTAGCCTGTCATGGATGAGATCACCTGTTCCTAGCATGGATGCAGATTGACCGTTTCCGAAGTAGACTTTAAATTGTACGTGCCGCCTGTCATGGATTTAGATCACCTGTTCTTGTCGTAAGCCGTCTTTTTTCAGTCGTGGGTTCTCCCCGTTTTACTAGATGCCTTCGTTCCCCTTTATATGGAAAAAATCAGCTTCGGGTAATTGCATTCTTGAGATATTTTCGACAAGTAATGACTTTCTTTATAATAGAGTTTTAACTCCATGTTTTCGGCATTAGTTAGGGTTTCTATTATTCCGACGAACGGCGCTGCTCGGCCTTCGAACATTCTGGCGAACGCTGCTCAGCCTCGCATTATTCCCCCGACTACGAACTCATCGGGCAACAGCGCATGGCCTCCGTTACAGCCCTCCCAAGTTCGAGTGTTAATCCTTGCAGCTTTTATTCATATATATCGTACATTTTCCTCTATCGCGTAATTTACAGACTCGTCAACTCCATATACGTCCTTTCCATCACCACCACCGCTGATCACGGCGATCACTCCAACAACGTCTTCGAGTTAATTTAGAGTTTTAATGTGACCTAATATTTATAAAGGGATTTTACAAAAAGATTATTATAGCATTATCTTATCGAATTTGATGATTTTTTACAAATGCTCCGAAGATAGAATCAACACACTTCGATGCTTATAAAAAGTTCACATTATTTATTAGTAACAGCCTAATGGTTTTTTGAGTTCTGATGATGCAGAGCCTGAAACTGAGAGTTGTGAAGAAGCCCTTGAGCTAATGACGGCACATTATGAAATAGAGAAGGCAAAGAACGTGATTATATATCAAGTACTGTTATCTTACAAATAAAATACAATCCATGTGATTATATATATCAAATACTGTTAGTTATGGGACTGCGACTAGACGACAACAAAGATCTCTGGGATCTTAACAGCGATTGGTACGCCGAGACAACGAAGCTCAACAGTGGAAATCCAGTGGATTCCATATATGCCAATCCATACCCTTAAAGACAAATCATTAGCCAGCTCAATATAAAAACACCCGACGCCTTAGAGCTTTCAGACACAGAGACACCTTTCACCTTAAAGATAGACTCTTCCTTACCGTGCAGAGCAGTGGCCGAAAGTCAAAGGGCGAAACTTCCACTTGGGATCTTCATGGTACGAATCTTTTTGCATATCTTTGCTTATTCAATGTTTGAATTGCCACGTGGCTGCTTAGATTTATTTTCTATTCTTCCACTAAGCTGTGTTTTTTTCCCTCTTTCCCTCATGATTCAAATGTCTCCACGACGTCATTAAATATAAGCAATATTAACGACAAAAATCATTTTTTTGCCATAGAATTTCGAAATAAAGAGAATTGTGATACAGATATAAGGAATTTCAATATAACATAAAGTGTTCGATATTTAGGGTTTTGATATAAAATAAGTTAGGGTTTCTGGTAAAGACTTCGCTACAATATAATTACTTTCTTAAAAATATCAAGATGTTCGGTGGTTTTCTTTATTTTTTATTAATTAATTTTTTGTCAATATAGCTAAATAATTGGTGACCCTCCTGGTCCAATCTGGCCTTGATCCCGTGGAGTATGGTGCACTTGGTGACCTCCACTTGTCCATTAGCTTGAGGGTGTCCATTAGCTTCAGAACCACTAACCATAAAATGAGTTCTTCACCAATAAACAGCGGAAGAGGCGACTTAAGATACAAAGAGCACCAAATTAATAGTTCAAGTCGCATACCATGTCATCGAGCCACTTCGTTGGCGTGTATAGATCCTCAAACCATTCACGTCTATGCCTGTCGACCGAGGCAGTTTCTGATATACGCAATCATTTCGAAATTGCAGATAAGATGCATCATTTCAAAGCACGTGGGACCTTCCGAACAGGTAAAACACTGTCTTTCTACAAGTGAAATGTCTCGTAGCTCCGTGTGGTTTGAAAGGGTTCGAAATTTAATTTTACGTATTATATATTTCCTCTTAGAATTATATTAAAAAAATATTTAGTCTAATTATAATTTTATGAAATAACTTAATTTGAAAACCCTAATTTTTTTTTGACTTCTATAAATTTCGAAACCCTAAAATTTAGAACTTTAATCTAATATTCATTCTATTTTGAACATTCCCTTACACGCTCCCAGGAGCAATCCTTGGCAGCTCAAGTTGTTCAAGTTGTAATAGCTGGGAATTCTATTGTATTTCCTAGAGGGGTTTTAAATGGTCAGGTAAGTTGGCAGTTTTTTGTTACCGTAGATTCTCAAATTCATTCATTAAAATGAGTATAATAATTAAACAAATTACTATCGCGAGTTCAAACATAATTTAATGACACCGATTATTTTCGCATTTTGATCTAAAGTTTACGTCTTTGAATTGTTTGTGACAATCAATATCAAATCTTACGACAATAAACCTTTAATCGTAACCCCGAAACAGTTTACCCTAAGATCCGATACTCTAAACCAAAAAACTGGAGTCATATGTTACAATTTTGGGCTACATGGATGAACTTCGTTTAATCTGCAGAAACTGTGCTCATGAATATGAAAAAAGCAATGAAATGGCTGCTGCTGCTTTGGCCTATAAGTGCATGGAAGTGGCTCACCTACGGATGGTTTACTGCAAAAGTTCAAATACAAGTAGACTTTGGCAAGATTTGCAAACAAATATGCTGAAGACGTGTGATTTATGGTAAATGGTGTTGTGGTGTTGTTCGAGCAATGTCTATTTATAGGCATGAAGGGAACAAAAACATCATTATCATACCCGGCAAATCAAATATGATACAGACGAAATGTGATAAAGGAATTACGGGGGAGTTCTTCATACCTGCTGAACTGAAAGCGGATTTATTCGTTGCATCGCTGTGACCATGTGCGAGAAATGGCCAACGTGATGACCTGAGAAAGAGGGACAATAGAATATTGCGATTATGAATTCTTCGGAAAAGATAAAACAAAAAAAAAAACGATGCAAGAATTTCATGGAAAAGACCTGTCAAAACAGCAACCGTTGGTCTACGGCCAACACGGACAACTACCACTAACAGAACTCGCAAAATACAATTTTTCGATACAAATTTTAAACGTCGGGACAAATAATTAAACAAATAATAATTTACGGGAGCTAAAATAAAATAAACACAGCTACGAATACGTATCCCCCGAAAAATGGCGAACTATGCAACAAAATTCGAAGCTCGGGGACAACAAACCGCTATAAGAGATGTCGAAAAGTGCTCCGCCCAAAACCCACCATACCCATAAGCAAGCTCCACGACATCCTACTCGCCCGCCTGATCGGCCTCTCCATCCGGTCGCCTCAAGAATAATCTCTTTATAGGCGATTGGTGGATCATCCTGAGCCACCTACTTCAACTTGCCGAGGCCAAAGCTCCCACTCCAGACGCAGACATGACGATCCTGACGATCAGGACCCTCATGAGGGGCAGAAGAGGCCACGGACATCTACAAGTGGTCAGGGGAAGATTATTATTTGGAATCGGTTGGAAACGGTGTCAGTTTCGAACTCAAACCATTAATTTTGGTGGTGGGTGGTTTTTTATTTTTATTTTATGTTAATTATTAATTTGAGAAAATTCTGATTGGTCGATTGATACACTAAATTGAGCGATTTTTAACTCCTGATGAGCCCATGGTTCTGTAAAAACTAAAAGAAAAAAAAATAAATGAAATGGAGTTAAAATCTTAAAAACATAAATTTACATGATAAACAAATTTTTAAGCCATATGAGTGCACTTTGACAGGAACCATTATATAATTGAGATTATCAAAAGAAATTATTTTGAGCAGACCGGTTATAGTTGGGATTATTATTGTTAATTTTTTTATTAATATTTTATCATTAAATGCTATTAATAATAAAATTAACTTACTGAATGAATAGATATCAAAATTTATTTAATATTTAAAATGAATTTCATATAACATCGTATGTTAAGGGGTTTTTAATTAAATTGTAATAAAAAAAGACAATATTAACAAAATAAACATCAGATGAAAACTATTAATAAAACAGAAGGGGAGGAAACAAACTGTTGAGAATTCTAAGCATGTGGTCTAAAGTTTTTTCTAAAAAAAAAACTTCTGAATTCTCTTTCGCATCTAGGATTCAAAGAAATATTGGGTAGAGGGGCTATCAAGACTTTACGACTGCGTTCTATTTCTAAGGGAGTGTCTAATGACTATTAATTTAATTGAATCAGATTGGAGAGCTTGATAGTAAATCTGATTCAATTAATAGTTTTGGAAAGGGGCGGAAGTTTCTTTACATACGACGGACTCGCGAGAATCTTTGATCGTTTAGGTATCTAATCAATATTAGATTAAATGGATAATTGACCTTTCTAGAAAAAAGGAGGAAAAAGACAGAATTTCTTTTCGGCAACCCCTAGTAAAACTCCCTGTTTCACAGGGATAATTGGGAAAAGGAGTACCAATTCTATCAAATGTAGAAATAGAGGTCTATAATAGATAGTGATTTCTCTTTTTTAGTGATTTCTCCTTTCCGATTTTGACTTATCCTTTTTAATTTTGACTTCTCAAGGTCAACAAAATCAAAAAAGAATAGGCCTTTTTATTCTCATTGTTAATTGTTTCATGTTGCCATTCCTTTGGGATGTTACTACGTATTTTGTTCTTGTGTTTAATCTTTCCCGATTCGAAATCATAATTGATTTATTGGATTGGTTTATTAACGGTGTTCGGTCAGAATCCTTTTTTGACTCTCCGCCATTGATTCCACTATTATTAGTAAGGAATAATGGAATAATTCCTTCGTATTTATAGAGATAGGGGACATAATTCACATGGATATAGTAAGTCTCGCTTGGGCTGCTTTAATGGTAGTGTTTACATTTTCCCTTTCACTGGTAGTGTGGGGAAGAAGTGGACTCTAGAAGTACTACTAATTTAATTGAGTTGAGGAGTCAAACCGTATCAATTGTTTTATAGATGGTTATGCGACACGCTTTGAACTATTTCAAATAAAAAAATCTCAATTTCGAATACCGTTGAATTTCAATAGAGTAATCTACGATATGAATCATATCATACTCTGTCAATCAAAGAGATATTACAGCGACTCCTAGGTTTCTATTTCGACAAGAAAGGGATTAAGAGGGTTATAAATTTATTACAACCAAAAATTCTTTCTAAATTTGCTATTGCAATCACTGGAATGGACTCTTACTATCTTTATAGATAGATACGTAGGAAGACTGGACCCTTTCATTTTTATTTCTTTCTTTACTGTTCAACGAAAAAGTCGTTTTGGTAAGTGTATACGCATTTTCTATGAGAAATGAGAAAATGAGATAAAGATAGTGGTTGTCTAACGAAAGACTATGCAACAATAAGATCTTGCCTTGGGCGAGTTACGTATTGGACATTTTCCGCCTGGTTTCTAATTTTAGAAAGTCTATTTCTGCTTTATCGACTTATTGATCGGAACAAATAGATATAGCAAATTGGGGGTTATGTCAATTCCATACAATATATAGAATTCATATACATAGAAATATGAAAAGAATAGTCTAGATAGGCTAAGAGTTTATAGACTAAAAGATAGATAGTATGTATGGTAAGAAAGATTCATCTATTTCTTTCTTACCATACATACTATCTCTTAGAATACTTAGAATACTGCCGATTCTAGTCTGCTCATTTCATTTAAGTTAAAACAAAAAATTGGAATCCTTTTAATTGGACTTAGCAAACTCTTGATAAGAATTCAGAAGGAACGTTTCATTCAAATGAATTTGAAAATTCAATTGAATTAATCATTTTGACTGACTGTTTTTACGTAAATGATAAGTAGAAAAGCGGTAGGAACTAGAATGAATAATGCAGTAGCAATAAATGCAAGAATATTTACTTCAATAATCTCATCGGTTTTTTTACTTCGTAATAACTCGGGATTTAATCCCCTAGAGATGAAAAATCTTTCGTCTGT